>CAUYRH010039107.1:0-31497 GCA_963574655.1 Perodicticus potto
CCACTTGCCCAGTCTCTGCCGCTTTTGCCTTCCTCAGGGTGTCCAGAAGCCTCACGCTGTCTCCCTGTGTCCCCAAGGGGAAGTTCCTGGGTAGATCCCACCTGCCAGAGATGCCTGAAGTCCTCTCTCCCCAGTCTCACTGTGCTCAGCCGCAAGGAAGCTGTTACTCGGCTGCCATCTTGCTCCGCCTCCCTATCAGAGGTTCTTAATGCAGGGTACATAGATGTGTTCCAGGGGCCCCATGAATCCCTTGCATTATTAATATACAAAATTTGGCATACAATTATTTTTTCTGAGGTGAAGATCTGTCAGATTATCAATGTAATTTCTTAGAAATAGTTTCAGTTATTCTGTATTAAAGAAATGACTGTAAGTCTCTGTTTCAATTCTGTAGTATGGAAAATAAGATTTTAATATAGGATAGACTAAACAACTGATTGCTGGAATTTTCTCTCTGTAACTGTTATTTTGGCATCAAAACAACAAAGCCCAAGTCCTTTAATTATGTCTGAATTAATTTACAATACATGAAATTCACCCACACTTGTTCTATTTATCTCTCCATGGAAACAGCATGCTTTGGGCTCCTACTAAATTTTCCACATGCAGGACATTTTCACTTTTATATTTAACAACATATTCTTCTAGATTATATTATTTCATTTAAAATCTTTTTGGAAATGCAGTAAAGTTTAATGTTCTTTTTAAAAATGCATTTTGAATAAGTCACCTTTTCAATGTATGGACTAAGTTCCTTACCATCACTCATTACAATGTTTTTTGTTTGATTTTTTCCTAATGATATTTCTTAGTTTCTTCTTCTTGCAGAAATTCTCATTTGGGGGAGCTCATTATCAAGTGTTTTCTGTGTTCCTATCTCACTGTATTTTTCATTTTAATTTTTAAAGGTATAATTTGTATAAAGAACTCAACTCTTAAATATATGGCTTGATGTGTTTTTTAGTAGATTTAATTTTTAAAGCAGTTTTAGGTTCATAGCAAAATTGAATGGAAGGTATATATTTTTCCCGTATACCTGCACATTTACAGTCTTCCCCACTATCAATATCCCTTAGTAGGTATATTTGTTACAGTTGATGAACCTATAGCAATGCATCATTATAACTCAAAGCCCATAGTTTGCATTATGGTTTACTCTTGGTGTTATATATTCTATGGGTTTGGACAAATGTGTAATGACATATGTTCACTGTTACAGTATCAAACAGAGTATTTTCTCTGCCCCCAAAATCCTCTGTGGCACTAATGACCCCCTATCTCTTAACCCCTGGCAAGAGCAACCATTGCTCTTTTTGCTATCTATATTTTTTAATTTTTTTCCAGAATATGATAGAATTGAAGTTATACAGTATCCCTTTGCAGATAGCTCCTTTCACTTAGTATGTTTTTCCTCCATGTTTTTTCATGGCTTGCCAGTGAATTTCTTTTTCGTGATGAATAGTATTTCATTGCCTGGAAAATCACGGTTTATTTATTCACTTACCTGTGGAAAGGCATCTTGGTTTCTTCCAAGTTTTTGGAAATTATAAATAAAGCTACTGTAAATATCCATGTGCAGGTTTTTGTGCCTACATAAGTTTTCAACCCATTTAGGTAAATACCAAGCAGCACAATTGTGGGATCATATGGTAAGAAACTGCCAAACTGCCTTCCAAAGTGGCTGTCAGTTTTTATTGCCAAGATCAATGAATGAAAGTTCCTGCTGCTCCTTGTCCTCTGAGCATTTGATGTTATCAGCGTTCTAGATTTTGGCCATTCCCATAGGTGATTAGTCCTGTCTCATTGTTTTAATTTGCATTTTCCTGAGATGATGTGGAACATCTTTTCATGTACTTATTTAACACCTGCTTTGTATATGGTGCAGGAGTGGTGGCTCACACCTGTAATCCTAGCACTCTGTGAGGCTGAGCTGGGTGGATGGCTTGAGCTCAGGAGTTCAAGACCAGCTTGAGCAAGGGCGACACCCCATCTCTAATAGTAGCCTGGTGTTGTGGCCAGTGCCTGTAGTCTCAGCTACTTGGGAGGATAAGGCAAGAGGATCATTTGAGCTCAAGAGTTTGAAGTTGCTATGAGCTGTGACGCCATGGCACTCTACCCAGGGTGACAAAGTGAGACTCTGTCTCAAAAAAACAAAAAGAGTTCTTTGTATATTTTCCATAATAGCCCTTCATCAGATATGATATTTGCAAATATTTTAACTCAATATGTGACTTCTCTTTTCATAATCCTAATAGGTCTGAGGTGGAGCACAAATTTTTAATTTCAAAGAAGTCCAATTTATCAATTCTTTCTTTTAGGATCATGCCTTTAGTGTTGTACCCAAAAATCTATATTAAGTTGTCATTGCCAAACTTAATATAGATTTTTTTGTGTTATCTTCTAGGAATTGCAGAGTTTTAAATTTTATGTTTAGGACTGTGATCCATTTTGCATTTATTTTTGTGAAGGGCGTGAGGTCTGCGTTTAGATCATTTTTTTTTTTACATGTGAATATCGAGTTGTTCCAGAACTATTTGTTGAAAAGACTATTTTTTTTTTCATTGTATTGCTTTTGCTCCTTTGTCAAAGATAAACTTATGTAGGTCGATTTCTGGGCTGTTTACTCTCTTGCTGTTAATATACTTGTCTATTCTTTTGCCAATACCACACTCTCTTGATTACTGTAGCTTTATAGTAGTCTTGAAGTCAGGTGGAGTCCGTACTCTAACTTCATTCTTCTCCTTCAATATTGTTTTGGATATTATGGGTCTTTTGCCTCTCCATGTAAACCTGAGAATGAGTTTGTTGATATTTACAGAATAATTTTCAGATACTATGAGATTTTATTGACTCTATAAAACTAGTGGACAGTAGTAACTTATGGACAATACTGAATCTTCCTATTCATGAACATGGGATATCTCTTTGTTTTTTTAGTTTTCTTTGATTTCTTTCCTTTAGGGTTTTATAGTTTTCTGTATATAGATCTTGTACATATTTGTTAGATTTATACCTAAATATTTAACTTGTGGGGTGCTAATGTAAGTGGCATTGTGTTTTATTTTCAGATTCCACTTTTTCATTGCTGGTAAATAGAATAGTGATTAACTTCTGAATATTAACTTTGTATTCAGCAACATCGCTATAATCACTTATTATTTCTAGGATTTTTTTGTTGATTCTTTGAGGCTTGTCTATATAGATTGTCATGTCATCTGTGAACAGTTTTATTTCTTTTTTCCTCATTGCTATGTATTTTTGTCTTAGTTTGTTTATGCTGCTACAACACAGATGGAGTAATTTAGAAAGGACAAAAAATTATCTGCCACAGTTTGGAGGCTGGTTGGAGGCTGGGAAGTCCAAGGTGTTGGAAGGATTGGTGTCTGGTGAGGGCTGCTCTGAGCACATATGTGTGAATATGTGTGTGTGCATGTGTGTAAATTTCAGGTTAATTCGAAGGTACACAGAGTTAGGATACAATGTTTGTATTTGTTAGGCATAGCCCTTCCTACGGTTGTGTCCCACCGTCAGGAAGTATACCATATATGTACCTTCAGTTGTGTCCATTCCTGGAAACACACCAATCCCCTCCATCCTCCTCTGTCCCCCTCCTTCTTCACCCTTACCCTATCCTGAATTGAATTGAGTTTTTCCCTTGTACCACCATATATTTTTAAAATATAGTAATCTATAATTTTATATCTCAACATAGATGATATATATACATGTGTGTATGTATATGTGTGTGTTGCAAAGGGATTTCTTGGCAGAAATATAAAACAAACAAATTAAATTTATTGGGTTGTTTCTTCACACAAATAATGAAGTTTTTTTTAAGTAAATACTTTTGTCTTTCATTTAGTGAGATTTTGAATTAGCTAAATGCCTTTAGCCAGAATGCTTTTGATTAAGTGATTACAATAAATATGTTGTACTTGCCACTGTCATAGCCTTGCTTGGCCCCAAATTATGTTTTATATTTGATACTAGTTTCCTAGGGCTACAGAGATTTGCAGGGATGATTTTGTAAGATTATTTTATCTGGTTTAGTTTAATATATTTTCCATATCAAAAAAATTACTTAAATACTTACACATGTCTCCTAAATATTTGTTCTGATAACTTTTGGAAAGAAGAATTTGTTGTGTGAGAATCTTTCTTTGAAGGAAATTTTTGTTGTTTTTAATGTTTCTTCATAAAGAAACACATATGCCACATTTTTTAGTCTGTAATACCCCACAATATACTGGTGATTTAAACAAAATTATTTTATTAATTCTTTCCAGAAATCATTAATTTTTAGTGTTGGAAAGGACTGTGGGAATCTTGTATAGATACATGTTGGCCTTAGTCAAGTTTGCTAAAGGTAACTTTCTCGCCAACTCCAATAGTTTTCTAGATATTTTGTAATTTTCATTATAAGACTATAGTCACACTTCAATGTATTTTTACAGCGATTCTTTGAGCATTCTTTGCTAGAAGAAAGAAATAATAAAAATTAACATTATTTATTAAATAATAAATAATAAATAATAATAAATAAATAACATTATTTATTAAATATAGGAAAAATGACATAAAACTTTTTTTATATTATATGCATACTTGTAGATGCATCATTTTAGAAAGTGAAGGTCATGAGATTAAGAGATTTTATATTCATATAAGATGTGCTCTTGGTAGGGGAATTTTTCTAAGATTATAATTTTGGTAACTGCCTTCCTATTATAAATAAAAATCATCATTAAAGAATTCTCTGAATGACATTAAATTGCATAATGCCCCAAATTAATATTCTTTGCCACACTGAAGGAGCTTTGTTTGTAATGCAGGCCTTAGTGTCTTTAAATACTCTTGAGAAGTGAGGAAAAACCACATGTGCACCATGTCATTGACTGACCCTGTGAAATGATAGGAATGTTATTGGAAAGCAGGAGGTGAAGCAGCCGAGACATGTAATAGTTTTGCAGACATCTCAAGAGATTTAAAATGAAAAAAACCACACCCCAACAGTTTTAGCACTTGAGTAAAATAAAATCATGTTTCATCTTTGCTCTAAAATTTTCTCAGGTTTCAAAAGTCCTGTAAGAAATGTGTTAGTGCTGGATGTTTTCTTGCTGCGGAAGTGAGCTGTGAGACAGTAGAAATGGATTCTGAAATACTTGTTACTTGAAGGGCTGGATTTAGGTAGATCTGAGATGAGAAAGCCAGGATTCTACATTCTCTTTAGAGGTTTAAGAGAAGCTGTTACATGGCCAGCTTATTTATTTTCTGTCATTTGATGTTTTTTGGTGTGATTTGTGTTTCTTTAAGCTTTTGTCTCCATGATTTTTCTGGGCCTTTTTAAATACATGGGAGCTCCTCCTAGAGAAAATTAAAACAAATAAAAATGCTAAAAATACTATGCCTAGCCTTCCAGGAAATATATAACGTCATTATCTTCTGAGACATAGGAATTAAAGTACATTTTACTCTTGGGAATATGGTTAAATGACTTTAATTATCAAAAAGAGCAAAGGACGGGAGAATCTAGAGGCGTGGATGTGGAAGGATCTGCATGGCACCTGGTTTTCACTTCATAGATGTTTATCATGTCAAAAAGAGATAGTGCATTGCAAATAATTTCTTTTTATCTAATGGACAATTTTGGAGGTTTTGCTTTTTTTTAATAAAGAGTACTGGATTAACCTCTAGCCTTCTAAGTTAAGCCTTTGAAGAGAGTTTTTCTTACTGTGTCTTGAATAGCACTTTTGTATTATCTATAGTTGGCCCTGATCTTCCTGTCTTCAAGAAGTCTTAAAAGAATTGATTATTCTGAGGTAAGGAATGGCCAAAGTAAAAAGATATATCATGATGCCTAACTGGAAAGGAAGTCAATTGTTTTTCTAATAATCAAAGGAAACACAGCCCCAGGGAGATGAACTTTTCTAACAATTCTTATGGGACAAGAAACTGATTGCTGTAACCCTGCTATTCAGTGACCAGATGATGAATGAGATGTTTACTGAATCATTACACCTACTGTGGTGCAAACACCTGTTAGCTATAAAGGGAAATATAGCCCTTAAAAGAACCCAGAAGGCAAGGAAAAGAAAAACAATCATGCTACTTTCCCAGCAGCGTGTTTTTAAGAATTTCTTGTACAAAGACTGTGAAATAAAAATAGGTGGCTCATTCAGAAACATTTTTAGTTCTCAGCCTCTTTAAAAGACTCTTTCAGACAACTTACCCTCAGAACATAGTAGCTAGACACAGGTGATTATTCATTTTTTCCCCTTCAGAGAGAGACTTCCTTGGGGAGGTTTTGAAGTGATTTATACCGAATCCCTGTGGTAGTAACCTTCAGAGACCAATAAAGGACTAGGTAAGACTCTGGCCTTGCTTGCCAGAGATGAAGGTGGCACTTTATAGCAGTTGACAATCTCTAGTGTAATGATGGGAAGATAGGCTGGGATCACTTCTGATTAGGAAGACCTCATTCCATGGTGTTTCCTCTGTGTAACACCTTTGGGTATCATAGGAGAAATCACCTACTTTAGTGTGGATGCCTGTCACTTAACCTCAACTTCTTTATCTCCGTCACAGGCTTCCTTTGTTCCCTCCTAGCAGCACCTGTTATTGTGAACAAATAGTCAAGTTGACCAGACGTAATGACTGTGTGAGTGGACACGACACGAGGGTGACAGGAGTGAGGGACTCAGCAGTGCGACCGACAGTCACTGACGTGATTGGCATGAGGTTCAGGCTGAGTCTTTTGGGAAGTGAAGAAGATGGGGAGTTGGAGTCTGGAGAAGAGCAGGATGTCCAGGGACTCAGATGTTTAAGTCCAGTTTTCATAGAAGTGAGTCAGTGGGAGAAGTTTCGAGGGGGAGAAAGGTGGCTTTCAGATTTTAAGGTTTAAGGTATCTCTGTCTAAATTGAGGCCATGGACGAGGCCATTTGGTTGAATCACTGAGTAGGGTAGACGCCAAGTGATTAATCAGTCACCTACTGAACACCTGTAGGAAGCGTTAAGGAGTAAAGAAATTAAAAACGTACTTTTATGTCTTCCAGAATTGGGGAAACATATTTTGAAAAAAATCAAGTGCAACATTCCTGATGATTTTATACAGATAGATAATGCCTGCCACTCAGTGGGGACTTAGATTTTTGTCAGAAGAATAAAGAGATGCATGAAGTCCTAAGGGCAAGCGAGGGGGCTGACCTACTGGAGGCACCAGGGGCGGGAGGTGGAGAGCGTGTTGGGAGACACTCAGAGGAGGTAGGATTGAAGCGATTCTGAAGGACAGCAAGGTGGACCAGAAGGGCGGTGTGAGGCCTTCTGAGCACACGAAAGCTGCAGGTGGGAGAGGAAGGAGGGAAAGCCCTTAGGAAACCTGGGTTATTACCTAGACTTTATCCTGAAGAAAACGGAAAACTGCTGAAAGACTTTAAGACGGAATGTGGTAAAATCAGCTTTAGAATTTGAATTTCTAATACCTACTTTTATTTATTTATTTATTTTGGGATGGAGTCTTACTTTTCCAGCTGGCTAGAATGCCTTGGCATCACAGCTCACAGCAACCTCAAATTCGTGGGCTCAAGCGAGTCTCTTGCTTCAGCCTCCCGAGTAGGAGGGACCACAGGCGCCCACCACAACGCCCTGCTTTGTTTTAGAGCCAGGGTCTCACTCTTGCTCAAACTCCTGAGCTCAAGCAATCCACCCGCCTCGGCCTTCCAGAGTGAGCCGCCACAGCCATCCTGTAATGACAGTTTTATTGACAGTGTAGACACTGTATTAAAGAAGGTGACACGGGACCTTGGGGGGCATTCCGTCTGTAAGGTGTCTGTCCTCCTAGACAATTGAATAGTCATAGTCTTTTGTTTTGAGTTCGTTTTACTTCAAATTAAAGTGTACAAATGTGTACATATATAAATATTTGTATATATCTATGTTTATAAACAGTTGTGCATATGTTATATATATCATATATATTTGGTATCCAGATAGGATGAGTTTTGTGATAACTGAAGGTCCAAAATAACAGAAGTTTATGTATCTTTCGTGAGATACATAGAGAGGCTGCCAGAAGTACCTAGGCAGTCCGGGGTTCTTACTGATGTGTCGGGGACCTAGACACTTTTTATCTTTTTCCTCCGCTTCTCTCAGCATGCAGGTCCTTCCTCCTGGCCCAGGATGTCTGCTTGAGTTCTAGTGTTATACACATATTCCCACTAACAGAAGGGAGGAGAGGCTGGAAGACTTTAAGGACCCTTTTACTCTAAAGATGCATTCGACATGACGTTTTAAAATGGGGATGGTGGTACTACCCCATTTTGTTGACAGGGCACAGGAATTTTGTGGTCTGATGTTCAAACTGTGATTGGTTTTTGACATAATTCAGCTATATTTGTTCCACTGTAATATTACTTTGTGAAAACAGTACTGTGGTATGTATTATCACTATAAAGGCAAAATGAAGCAAACGCTTTCAACAACTGACTCAAATCATGATGTTTTGAGCCAGTTCCATATATGGTGCAAGAGGACATAGTTTATAATTTTGCCTCCAGTCATCATTCCGATTACTACAAAGTACTTTTAGCCTTGTATCTGTGGGAGTACATTTTTTAAAAATTCATTTGTCTTAAAAATAGAAAAGGAAAAAAAAGCTATTGAATGGCTGATTAGGCCAGGGATTGAGCCTCCTCTTTTGAAAAGACTGAATTTTTGTTAAAAATCCAAGCAATATTGTTTAAATTTGTATTTTTTTTTACGGTTTTTACTGTTGAGGGTTCATTGAGGGTACAAAGAAGCAGGTTACATTGATTGCATTTGTTAGGTAAAGTCCCTTTTATAATTGGGTCCTGCCCCCAAAAGGTGTGTCACACACGTGACCTCCTACCCCTCCCTCCTTCCCTCTCTCTGCTCTCCGTGAACTAGGTCATCATTGTTCTCATCATAAGGACACTTGCACTAGACTGTTTATCGCAGCTGAATTTACGTTCTCCAAAATGTGGAAACAGCCTAAATGCTGACCAACTCAGGAATGGATTAACAAGCTGTGGTATATGTACACCATGGAATACTATTCAGCCACTAAAAATGATGGAGACTTAACTTTTTTTTGTATTAACCTGGATGGAAGTGGAACACATTATTCATAGTAATGCATCACAAGAATGGAGAAGCATGAATCCTGTGTACTCAATTCTGATATGTTTAAATTTTAAACTTTCATTTGGGCTGGAACCAAACTCTGACCACTAAACAAAGGTTAAAAACAAGGAAATCTGATATAAAGCATCTTGCTTTGGTTTTAAATAGGTCACAAATGCAGAGGCTAGAAGTACAATTTCTTATTAGTGTTCATTACCTCCAAGGACAGTTTTTAGTACTCATCACAGTCCCCTGTTCAGTAATATTAACTCATTAAATATTCTCTACTTTTGGAAACATTTTCTTCCTTTGGTTTCTGTAAACTTCCTCTGTCTTTTTTCCTTCTTTCTGACCCTCCTGGCCCTCCCTTGCTCCCGTGCAGGCTCAGTCTTGTCCACTTAGCCTCTTTCTCCCCAGCCCCCACCAAATTCCCTTAAGCTCTTCCCACCCCCTCTCTCACCTCAGAGACATTGTACCTGGTGTTTTCTCTTAAATATTCTTCAATTAAATGATTATCTGGTTAAAGTCTATTAGTATTTTAGATCTAAATTTAGTCATCACTTTTTCAGAGAATTCCTTCCCTGAATTCTGATTGGTAAAATTGTCTGTTAAATCTCTCAGAGCATCATTTAACCTTTCTAAACACATACATCATAGTAAGCTTCAGGGGACAGAAACTGTGTTTTTTTGGTTTTTTTTTTTTACAAAATAATCTCCAGTGTCTAGTGCAGTGTTTGTCGTATGCTAAGTGCACAGTAAATATTTCTGAATGAATGTGTATATTTTCATGGATATAAATAACACATTACTAAAATATCTTTTGTGTAAGGTATACACATGGAGATAAATAAATAGAAGTCTGGATTTATTCTAGAGGTGAATATCACATCATTATGTTCCAGGGTGGGATGTGGACTTTTTTTTTTGAGACAGAGCCTCAAGCTGTCACCCTGAGTAGAGTGCTGTGATGCCACTCGAACAATCTCGAGCAACCTCGAACTCCTGGGCTCAAATGATTCTCCTGCCTCCACCTCCCAAGTAGCTGGGATTACAGGCACCCGCCACAACGCCCGGCTATTTTTTGTTTTTTGGTTGCAGCCGTCATTGTTGTTTGGCAGGCCTGGGCTGGATTCGAACACACCAACTCAAGTGTACGTGGCTGGTGCCTTAACCGCTTGAGCCACAGGTTCCGAGCCTGGGTTGTGGACTTTTTTCTTAGGTTATGTAACTTCAAAGGTGATATTTGCAGGCACTAAGCAGAATGAAATGCAAATGGTTAGGTAGTTTCACGTTAATCTCTTATAGTATTTCACTTTCTCTGGATACTTTCAATATGTAATATCAAAGGCAAATATAATTTTTCCTTTTCCAAGCACAGGCTTGGTATACACAGAGATGATGACATAACAATATTGAAAAGTCTGAATGTTAAGTGAATGATAATCCTCAAAATTCAGTTTTCATGTGTTTCTCTAATGAGGATCTAAATGATTGAATGAGGAACTGTGGGACTTCTAACATGAATTAGTTTTATATTTTGGGAATCAAAACTGGTAAACTCTTAATATCACATCTCTAATTAACAGTACATTGATTGCATTCTTATATTCTTTTGTTGCCAAGCACATGTTTTTTTCTCTCTAGAGACCAGTTTTCTTCTTCTGAAAATATATTTTTGATGGTGATGAATGCGTATTTTTGACAAGTGTAATTTTCTGGGACATAATAGTGGCGACATTACACATCCTGTTAAATGAGGCTGCACGCCCATGCTGTGCCCTGGGTCCAGATAACTTCTCTTGTGAGTAGATTTATAAAGTCCCGGGGAGCACTTTGTGTCTGTGCCCACTGGAAGTTTTAAATCTTATAAACACACCTTTTATCTTACCCTAGCCACAGGAAAACTGTTTAGTGATTGTTCAAACTATTTTTTTCTTCCACTTCCTTATCCTTTTTTTCAGCTACTTTTTATAAATTTGACTTTATCAAATTCTTACAAGAGCATTTTGGAAAGTGGAACTATGAAGGAAGAGGAAAGTGTGTAGCTGGCAATCGTCAGGATAATTAGATTCATGGAAATCTCACGTGAGCAGCGTGAGTCCTGGCCCCTCTCACTGTGTCTTTCCTCAAGCGTCTCCACTTTCTCCCAAATCACATAATAACCTCAGTGGGGGCTTTGGCCACGTCGATCATGGTGATGATGTATCTGTAAAACTATCACCTCCAGCTATCAGTGTGAAAGGCCACATGATTTTTATTTTGTTTTGGCAAAAGGTATAAGAAATAAAGAAGTAATAATAAAGAAAGAACAATAGAAAGAAAGTAGAATTGGTTATAATTGGTATTTACTTTAGAGCTATCCTGGTATATTTCCTGTTTTGTTTACTATGAAGAGTCCTGTGGGTCCCTCTGGGGAGAAGAAGGCAGCGCAGGTAGGGGATCTGGGGGCTTCAGTCAATTTGGTAACATTTTACTTCTTTAGGTGAACAATAGGTAAATTGGTATTCATTGTCTTACTTTATATGCAATATATTTTTAATAAGGATACTATAGTACAAGGCTAATAGTAATACCTAGTTTTATGAATGTGGGCAAGAAAGCTATATTCCAGGTCTTAATAAGCTTTCAGTTAAAAAAAGCTATAAACATAATAGTTCATGAAGTCAGAGGTTGACTGAGGGTATGGCCATCTTTTGAGAATTATTCCAGTTCTACGACCACAGTTAGATAACGTGTAATTCATTCACTCCTTGAACGTTCACGAGGTGGCTCATGTTTACATGCAGTTGGCCCTGTGTGCAGCCTTGCTTCACATGTATTCTTCATGTGTATTAGACTTCCAGCATTTCAAAGGGATGTGCCTTCCCTAGAGTCAAGTGTCATTGGAAGTGAAAGTATTGTTCATTGTCTGAATATGATCCAAACCTCTGGACAATTAGGTTAACTTAGAGAAAATAAAATCATAGAAGGTTAGAGCTGGAAGGAACCTCAGAGATAATCTAATTTTGTTCCTTTGGTTATAAATGGGGAAATTATTATAGTCCACAGACGCCTCAGTCATTTGGCTAGTTAGTGGAGGAGCTAGTACTAAAACTAAAATGTCAGAGCTTTCTTCTGCTTCCTTTCCAATGTACTGGTAGTTCACAAATTGTCACTTCCAAAATTGCTCCTATGAACGTGACCCAAACCAGTCTAACAAACAGCAACACGGGATTTTGCAGCAAAGTAACATTTTGAAGTGGTGCAGCCTTGTGGTTCCTCTCCCTGTGGACCGGCAGTTCTCCTCAGTGCAGAGAGGGCTCCCCGAAGCCCTAATGAAAAGGGATCTGCTGAACTATTCAACCCGCTCCTCCCAAAAGTTTTTGAAACACCCAGTACATTTTGAGAAAGAAAGTTTGCATATTGCTATAAAATTAGTCAGATTGTTTTGTATTATCATATAATGTAATTAAACAGGGTGCCCATAAAGTTCATGTGCGATTTAAAATTGCACACTAATTTAAATTATACGTGAACTTTATGGGCACCCTGTATATCAGATCAGTGTTTGCAGTTAGGTTAAGTGATGGCAGCGGATAGGTCCACCTTCGTACATCATACACGGACAGCCGTCCACAGCGAGGTCAGTATCTCATAAATGCTTTCAAATCTTTTCATTTCATGGCTCAGGGAAGGGACTGAGGAGAGAAAATAAGGTTCTCGCTAATGAAAATTGATAGCAGAATATGCTGATGAAACTGGTAATTTGTAATTAGTAGTGTAAATATAGGTCTTGGGCAACGGCAATGGAAACAGAGGATAAGGAAGAAAAGAGAGAGGAGAGAGCCTTTTGCCGGGGACAGGTTGTTCTAGGCCTGTTTTCTCCCTGGAGTCAACCTCAAACCACATAAAAATACCAGAAAGTGGCGCAAGGGAGATGATGAGTATGAGGGAAGCAGAAAGGAGGGAAGTGCATCAGACACAGGGGAAGGTGGCCTCGCGCCACGGCCTCCAGGAGGGTGTTTATTTATTTATTTTTATTAAATCATAGCTGTGTACATTAAAGCATTTATGGGGTACAATGTGCTGGTTTTATTGGAGACTTTACCTCTTTTATGTTTACATGATGGAGCTGGAACATATTCTTCATAGTAAAGTATCTCAAGAATGGAAGAAAAAGTATACAGTGTACTCAGCTCTACTATGAAACCAATATATAATCACCCACACTTCCATATGAAAGCTATAATCCAGGAGGTTATTTTTGAATCTCCCAAAAAACTTGATTTTCACTTAGCCTGTTCTGGATTTTTCTTCAGTTTGTTAAGTACGTGTTTTATCACTCCTAAGATACTGTTCTAGAGGACAAGGTCAGTAGCCTGTCTAGTGAGTTCCATGGGTACTGGCCAGTTATTTTTTATGATTTATGCCCTTGGTGAATGTTTGCTTAATGAATATAAATATGGGGAACGTGCTCATTTTCCACAAAGTGTGCAACTACAGTTGAGGGTGTGGTGCACTTGTATTGTCTCTGATGATCCCTTCTCTCAGAAGGTTTGGAGTCTGTTTGAGACAGTTACACACACACACACACACACACACACACACACAGTTCTTATGTTAAGCCCCTGAGATATGACATATCCATCAAAAAGGCTTTGTGGAGAAAGTAGTGTTGAACGTTAATAGTATTCATCGAAGCATTGTTGATGGTTATAGTAGTTTCTGACTGCTGTTGTAAAAAAGTAATCAACAAACTTCATGTCTTAAAAGAACACAAATTTATTATTTTGCCGTTCTGGAAGTTGGAAGACTGAAATGAATTTCACAGGGTCAAAATAAAGATATTGGGGCTGGGGGGCTGCATTACTTCTGGAGGCTCCAGGGAAAAATCTATTTCCTCGTCTTTCCAGTTGCTAGAGGCTGCTTGTGTCATTGGCCTGTGGCTTTTCACCACATCCTCAGAGTGCGTCCTTAACAACCCTTGCTTCCTTCTTAGAAGGACCCTGTGATTTTCTTGGGCCCAGTTGAATAATCCAGAATAACCTACCCATCCCAAAGTCTTTAATTGAGTTACATCTACAAAGTCCCTTTTGATGTGTAAGATAACAGATTCACAGGTTCCAGGGTTTAGGATTTGGACATTTTTGTGGGACTGTTATGCTGTCTGCCACAGTGCGGAATCAGCATAAGCAAAGTGCTGGAGGTAGAAATAAGAATGGCATGCATAGCTGAATAACAAAAAGACCAAAATGAAAAATACATGTTAAGAAGAATGGCAACTTGGATTGCTAAGTAGGCCGACATAACTTACAAAGAACTTTAAAATTCAGGATGGGAGAGTTTTATTTAATGTGGGTAATACCAGGGAACCATTCCAAGTTTTTAAGATGAGGCTACTGTTGTGAAAATCATATTTATAAGAGGTTAGTTACATGGGATCTGTAGGAGAGGCTGGTGGAGAGAAACTCTCAGTTGGTGAGAATGGCAAGTACAGAATGAGAGGCGGTACCTCGCATAGTTCTTCAGACAGCTGGGAAACAATACATTTCCATAGATGTCTGCAGAAAGGCTGGAATTAGAGCAGCAGTTATTAAACGTTTTACAGCTCAGTAACTTTACGTATCATCTGTATTTGGACTAGTTGTGTTTGTGTTTCATGATCGTGGTCGTCTTCTGAAGCAAGGTTCTAACTCACTAGTTGTAATTATTTTTTATTTTATTTTTGCTTTCTCATCATTGTCCCTTTGCCTTAATGTCTATTTGCCAATGGATATTCTGAAGGGACTCTTCTTTTTCTTGTTTGGAGAAACCTTGCTTGTTAGGAATGATAAATTACTTTTTTAGATATTATTATTCATTTTTATTAATTCCTAAATTTTGATATCTTGAATTCTTCTTAGGTGGAAGAATATTGGAAAGAATATTTACTTTAAATACATCTTAACTGGAGCTTTTTATTGCTTTCATCTGGAAAGGGTCAGCACTTAATTGGATAAAAAGGATTCACCTTTCCAATTATAATGAAATATCATCTGTGATGTGGTTTTTGGTTCATCTCAAGGCCATGGAGTCCTAATTATATTTAATATTAGTGTGAAAACCACATCTGCTCTGGCATGAGAGGGGAAAGGATGTCTAACAGATACTCACTGTCTTTGCTTACCTACCCTCCATCTTTTCTCTGCTGGCAATCAGCCCCCATCCTTTCCGTCTTATAACTCACCTAAACCAGCTAATGTTTCCTATCTATTCTCCTAATTCATAACGACTGTGTTAACTCTGTCTTAAATCAAAGTACACTGCATCTTTGACATTATCAAGATCAAGCAGCATAAGAACTTTAAAAGCAAATACAAATAGTGTAACTTTGACATACCTTTATTCTTAATAAACATTAGGAGAAAAAGTTTCCGTAGTATTTTTCCATGTGAATGTGACTTTATTAGGAAATAGGCTTTTGCAGATGTAATCAAGTTTAGGCGAGGTCCTTTGGGTGGGCTCCTAATGCGGCATCACTGGTGTCATAAGAAGAGGAGAAGAGACTCACAGGTGGACACTCGGGAGCGTTCCTCGGGGTCAGGGGGTAGAGATCGGAGTCTCGCATCCACACCCTGCGGGACCCACGGATACTGACGACGCCAGAAATTAAGGGAACTGTGTGGAACAGATTCTCACCCGTATCCTTGAGGGACCATAATCCTGACGAGCTGGAGTTTGGACTGCTAACCTTCAGAGCCGTGGGAGAGGAAGTTGATACTGTCTGAAGTCCTCCACTTTGTAGAACATTAATGCGACTAGACGTGAACGGGAGTGTCCACAAGGCACTTTCCCTCGGGTCTGACACCCTGTCAGAGCATCCTCATCCTCCGTCCCTGCTGTGGTTCTCTGGTTCACCTGAGCTTATCACGTTGACCAATAATCACATTAAGAAGATATGTAAGTGCTCTAGGATACAGGGGCCCTGGGTTTATATGACTTCCAAGGGGTTAGGTGCTCGCTTACCCCACTGTTCACTCATTTAAGACAGTTTCCTAATCGCTAAATATGTGGAATACTTGAGACTAAGGTAGGCTCTGGAAATGCAAATGTAGTCCTTGGATTAGAGAAATTTAAACAATTAAAATATTAATACATTGTAGAGCAACAAATATGATCAAAGAGGATACATGTAACCCTAGGAGAAAGCAAGAGTAGGGTTGCCTGGGGAAGTTTACTGAAGCACGGAGTTTAAGGCTGAATGCAATGAAACTTGTGGCATTAGGCTAAGCCAAACAAAAAACCCAAGCAATTAATTTTAAAAAACCCCAAAGAATGAAAGAACATTGTGTAGCATGGAGATGTGAGAGAATGAGAAGCTTTCTGGAAATCTAGCTGAGTGTATTTGTTTGGAACACAGAGTCGCGGCAGGAAGAAGAGAAAGCTGCAAAGCTGGGCCAGAGCGATTTCAGGGGAGGTTCGGGATCCTTCCTGAAGGTCACAGGCAATGTAAAATGACTCTCATCCCCTCCAAACTTGATTTATAAAGCAGTCTCTTTCAAAGGAAAGGGAACAAAAATAGCAACAAAACACAAAATAACTTCTTGTTGATCTCTACTGTTCTCCTAAATTATTTTTATTTTAATGTTAATTTTTTATATTTAAACATGAAAGTAGTTTGGAATTCTTATGAATAAAATTCATATAGAACTATATAATGAAGGTATGTTTATAAACTAAGTGCCCCTGGGCCCCCCAAAACTAGTCAATTTAACAGTATTCAGTTTTGTGAAAGTAATGTTTACTGAAACTAAATTGTATCTGCTAGGGTATAGTTTTATTTAAATTTCTAAATTTGTGCTTTATTTTATTTTAGTAACATTCCTTATCCTGTCTTGTGCCATTAATTGAAACAGCACGCTACTTTGAACCTTTGGAGGAAATTATGCAATTTCTCCCCTAAAATTTTCCAACCTACTGAAAGCTGATAGCAAATATTTAGCAATTTAAGAAAATATTATGACAGAAATATACATGTCTGGCACTAAAACGTTTGTAACCAGACAGGAAAGAATAAAAAGTAATACTATCGGAGGCAAAGCTTATCTATTTAAAAGAAAGTTAAAAGTCAACAAAAGTCATAGATTTCTTCTCCAAGTAAATACTATGAAGACTGTGGTCAAACTAATAGTTTAGCATTATTAGCTGACCATAGGTTTTACTACCATATAATAACTCAGTTCTAGATCTAAAATCTTTTCCATCAAATCTTTTTGAAATATTTTCACATTCATTTAGTGTAAATGCAACTTATTTTTTCTCATTAACCTATAAAAATAAAAAATGCTATTTAAACTAAAGATGACATAAATTCAAATGCAAAATCACTTAAATTATGTGACAATACACAGTAATAACTCAAAATATTTGTTATACTAAGTATATTCTATAACATGACAAGTTAAAACTTTGTTAGAAAATTTGTGAATTGATGCGATTCTGAAAAGAATATTACGTTCAAATATTTTAAGGCAAGAAAAGTCTGATTTAGTTTTTTTCTTTCTCCAGGTTTGTTCTCTTCCTTACTGTTTGGAGATTATCCACGTGCATACTAAAGGCATATATAAAATAGTAGTGAAATAGGAACGCTCTGATTTTTTCATTTAATTAATTTATGCAGTAGCTACTGAAGCTTTGTGATGGTACTGAGGTTATAATGGTGGATTAAAAAAACAGATTATTTAGCTTATGGAGTTTAAGTCTGTTATAAGTAATGAGTCAATAATTTCCAGTAATTTCTGATGCTAAGCTAGGCTATTATATTTGGAGAGCAGAATTAAAATACACTAAGTTATCTGACAACTTTTCTGCACTGTCCTGTATAGTAGTTACCAGCCACATTGGGACTATTAGATTTAAATTAATTAAAATTAAATAGAACTAAAAATTCAATTCCTTTGTCACACGAGCCACATTTCAAGTGTTTATAGCCTCTAATCATCAAACTGCTATATTAGACTTGATAAAACATTGACATTATAACCAGATAAAATTCTTATTGTCTAACAGTTTAATGCTTACAATTTGTTTATTTTAGCTGACACTAAAAATGGGTTCTATTTAAACTATACCATCTATTTATATATTTCTAAATTGGGCTACTTATACACATCCTTGAGTAATGGTGACTCTTGTTTATTTCTGTTTGTTTTCCAAGACACTGAATAATCTTTTCTTTTTTGAGATGAGTCTCACTTTGTTGGCCTCAGTAGAGTGCCATGGTATCATAGCAACTGCAAACTCTTGTAGTCCAGTAGTCCTCTTGCCTCGGCCTCCCGAGTATCTGGGACCACAACGCCCGGCTATTTTTAGAGATCGTCTCTAAAAATGTTGCTCTTGCTCAGGCTGTTCTCAAACTCCTGCCCTCAAGCAGGCCACTTACCTCAGCCTCCCAGAGTGCTAGGATTACAGGTGTGAGCCACCACGCCTGGCCTACACTGAACAGTCTTACAGTTTTGATAACACAAATTGGATTTTAATTTTTTAAAAAAGATTTATTTCAAAAATATATTCTTTATAAATATCCATGGCCATCTAGATACGTCATTAGAAGAAAAGACTGAAACACAAAAACATTTATTTTAATGTTAATGAAATTTAATGAAAATCTTTCTTAACAATATTAATATAATGAAATCCTTGCTCAATATAGGAGCTCTGTTAGGAAACTCTTGTTCAGAAATTGGTTACTTAGTTAATAGCACTCTAAGATTCTGTAGCAAATCAGTGACAAGCTTTTTTTTGTTGTTAAACAGGCAGCTTGAACCCACTATCCCCAGTGCAAGCGGCCAGCTCTCTAACCACTGAGCACAGGGTGCCCAACCAGTGACAGGCTTTTTTTTAAGTAACAGAAATGGAACTAAGGCAATATTGGAAATGTTGGATTAAAAAAATCTTTTAAAATTATAAACAGAACATTTGCTTTAACTATCTTGATCTGCATAGAGTTGGGTACTTCTCAATGAGCTTGTGTTTATGTCTCTATAATGTAATATTTATAACTCTACTGATGTTCTAAGAGCAACTTGACAACCTTGTGCAGGGTTCATGCGGGGTTTCATGGACTGTTTCTGTGGCCACCTCATTTGTCCTTCCCATGTTACTCTGGGACCGCTGCTCACTCTCAGATTATGGATTCATGATCAAATCTGTGTTGTTTGTTAGAGTATGTGAGATACACTTTTCCTTGATTGAGAATTATCATTCAGTATGATAACTTCTTGTTTCTCACCTAATCAATCTTGCCTTTTCTGGCTTTGTAGCTACCAGATTTTAGTTTATATCCTCCAACCTGAATTTTATCCAGGTTTATTCAGTGTTTATCATGAACATCATGAAATTAAAAAGTCCACGATCAAAATATTTCTGATTGTATATGAAGCACATTCTGCCCTATGATTGCACCAATGTACACAATTATGATTGAATAAAATTATTAAAAAAAATAAAAAAATAAAAAAATAAAAAATAAAAAGTCCACATTTGTTATTCACCTATGAATAGAATTTCCAGGATTTACTTTTGATTTGCTCTGTCTATTACCAGACTAATGAGGGTTTTTTTGAGGGATGTGGGGGTACAGGGGTTGAAGATGACAGGAGGTAATTCTAGCGTATAAGAATAAATTTGGAATTCATGTTATTTTTTCTATGTAGATTAGTTTATAAACAGTTCAAAGCCGAGCTACCGTAGCATAGTCACTAAAAATAACACAAGTCCTTCCAGTTCCTCCTCTGTGTCCCAAAATTTTCAAAAATTAGACAAGGTATTATTTGGATATAGTAGTTAAATATATTTATATTCTAGTCTTTGATTTAAAAAAAGTCAACAACCTTTTAGTGGTCTGCCTCAAAAATTCATTTGGCCTATGTCTGTTTTGTTTTGAAATTTTTAACTTATTCTGATGAGTCTATTAAACTTTGAATTTTCCTTTTAAAGTTTTATGATTAGCATTCATGTTGTAACTTCAAAATGCGATTTTATTTCTTCCCTCTTATGTTAAATCTGAGGCTGGTTATGTATTTTGGATCTTGGAGAAGACAGTCCTAAAAATTAGCCACTCTGAGTAAATTGTACTTCTCGATGAGTCTACACACTGAAAAATTAAACTGGCTTCTCAACTAATTTCAACTAGAAAGGGACCCTGTTTTAGTGTGTGTTCTGTTTTTTCCTCCGGACTGGGGGTTTCTACTGCTCATAGTTTATTTAGTGTCTGATTTATAAGTGTCTCTCCCAGACTTCGGAGTCTCTTCAGATTGATAGGAAATAAGATTGAGATTGTCACAGCAGGCTTACGAATATCTTATGTCTTTTTTATTTCTCTGAATAGTTCTTATCACATAATGTCCTTTGGATGATGTTTTAAAAATAAATCTTACATTATTATGGGAATCTTCCTACTGAATGTAAATTATTGCCTCTCTGCAAGAACCATCAAGTATTTTAGCTTCCTCAAAGAGTAAGCCCAATAGCAGTTTATTTGTAATTAATTGATTAGTTAATTCAGGGGAAAACCAGTATGATGTGTTGAAATGTGTAAAAAGTAATCTGAAGAAAGATTGGTTAACACTGAAACTTAAGAGGAGGCAGTATTCAGGGCTTGTGGAAATTTGGTAGACAGATGTGACCTGTGTGGTATCTTTTAAAATAGATTTTATGTTGAGAAAGGCTTTGCTACTGTCAACTAATAGCAACATAATTGATTACTGGAGGCTGTTCTACAAGATGAGATTCTTGTTATCTGCGTTTCAGAAAAGATTCTCCCCGAGTTATTCCATGGAGCAGCAGACAGCAATTCTGAACCACTGTAGCACACGCCGCTGATACTGTGCATTTTAATTGTCTGATTTGGCTGTTAGGAATTATCAGGACTAGGAGCTGAATGACTGCTCAGGCTTTAGCAAACAGAGGGAGAAGTTTCATTATTACCACAGGCCAAATAGAAAGCACGGATATGAAGGACCTCCTCACAGAATGACCTTGGGAATTTTCAGTGACTCACCCACATTCTCTTTCTTACTCTAACTGGGCATGGAATAGTTTGTTCTTTTTCTAAATCTTTTTCGGTTCACTAGAATTTGTCCTTAGTTGTGTGGTAACAGTGACTTTCACATTCTTCCAAGCCTGCTGCTGAGGTCATTACATGACAAGTCGCTGCTATAGGAAATTTTCTGGGAGTTATAGTTTGGTGGCCACCTGCCTCTTCCTTCCTCCTGTTCTTACTTGCTGCTTTCCTCTTTTTTTTTCTTTTGATTTAGAGTTGGAAGTTAAATGAGAGATAATGCAATTTAACTTTTTTATTTGCGGAAACCAAGGCTTTGCCAGACCCAGATGTGCCCCTGGATGTTTCTGATCTTCTTTTTGTATTACAATACTGCTTATTGATATGTACGGCGAGATGAGTATAAACATGTTATAAGCCTCGACACATGTGTTCTGTGCACGGAAGGTCCTGTGGGACACATTGCAGAGGAGACATGGTGGGGAAAGCCCGGGGGAATGGGATGGGCGTTATTTCCTCAAGGTGGGAATGCAAACTAATCCGTTCCTTTTGGAAAGATGTTTGGAGAACACTTGGGGATCTAAAAATAGACCTGCCATTTAATCCTACAATTCCTTTACTAGGTATGTATCCAGAAGACCAAAAATCACATTGTAACAAAGATATTTGTACCAGAATGTTTATTGCAGCCCAATTTATAATTGCTAAGTCATGGAAGAAGCCCAAGTGCCCATCGACTCACAAATGGATTAATAAATTGTGGTATACGTACACCATGGAATATTATGCAGCCTTAAAGAAAGATGGAGACTTTACCTCTTACATGATTACTAGATGGATCTGGAACATATTCTTCTTAGCAAACTATCTCAAAAATGGAAGAAAAAGTATCCAACGTACTCAGCCCTACTATGAAACCAATTTATAGATTTCATATGAAAGCTATAACCCAATTATAGCCCAAGAATATGGAAAAGGGGCAAGGGAGGGGAGGGTAGCGGGGAGGATGGGTGGAGGGAGGGTAATTGGTGGGATCACACCCACGGGCATCTTAGAAGGGTACAGGTGAAACTTACTAAATGTAGAATACAAATGTCTTCATACAATAACTAAGAAAATGCCATGAAGGCTGTATTAACCTGTTTGATGAAAATATTTCAAATTGTATAAAAAACCAGCACATTGTACTCCACTATTAATGTACACAGCTATGATTTAATAAAATAAAATAACAAGAAATAAAAAAACAAAATCCCATTCATGTGATAATTGTCTTAAGAGTATTTTTAAAAAACCCAGATAGAAAGGATTTAAGTCTGGGGTGATGTCCACTCTCTGTGTTTGGCCTCGCTGCGTATCTCATGAACTGTGAGTTTGTCTCTGAGGCCCAAGCGGGGACACTGTGGAGGCAGCCCGGGCAGCCTCAGCCCCCTCTCCCCGGCCACAGATGATCCACAAAGCCCTAAAATTAGAAGATCCCCCTTCCCCCTGCTTTACATTTTTTTTAAAAGCATAGCATTTTTAAAAAAGAAACCTTCTCTAGGAATCTAAATGAAAGTGGGAATTATAGAACTATAGAAGCAGAGAATTTATACTTTTCAGGCGTTTTTGTCCTAACGTAGCTGAAAGTCCAGCCGGAGAGCTGGAGTTTACGTAGTTCTTCCAGGACTCCTTTCTCTTAAAAACCTTCAGAAAGGATCCCAGACTATTTTCTGCCCCAGATCCCACCTTATTCCACTTTTTGGTGGAGCACAACATTGATTGCCTAAGGAAGAAAGCGACTGTCTGTCTTTCTGGGCATTCGCTGAGGAGTGGGCAGAAGTCTTAGAAGCTCCTCACTGCTGCGGCGAGGAGCTGCGGCTTCCAGTTTCCATAGGAGGAAATGCTGTTTCTTCTTAGATATGCGTAAAATTGAAGAGCTGTCCAGAGGAGAGCGAGATGCTTCTGGTTGGGACAATGAGGACGGCTAAATAATAGCAGTGATACTGTCTGCTCCATTTAAACCTCCTGTGCACCAGAAACTAACCTATTGTTTTTAATTTGTCTGTTGTGTATTGTTTATAATCTATTGTCTTTATTTTCGGTATCTTATTTAATCCTTATAACAATTATATGAAATTAGTAGCATTATCTCCATTTTACAATTGAGAGCCTAAGTAACTTCTTTGAGGGCAGCAAATAATAGGCCTTTGATTCAAACACAGATCTTTTCTGACCTCAAAGCTCACACCTAGTCTTCCCGATATTAACATTACTGCTTATGAAGAAAGCAGCTTCTAAACCTGCTGATGGTGTGAGTTGGACTTCTGAGGCTATGCCTTGCTTTTTTAAAGCACTTAAGGTCATCTGTTTGCTTCCTTTAAGGAGAAGAAAGGGGACAGAGTGATTACATAATTTCACAATTTATAGCCTCTTTAAGTAGAGTTTTTCTATAGTACTAGATGAGGAAGAAAAAAAAATTAAAAAGTACTTAATTGTTGCTTAGAAGTTTTCCTCTTTCAACTATCAGTTTATCAGAATTTTGTTATTTTACAGAAAATTTGGTATGAAGAATAAAGAAATGCTTTTCTGTATACTATAAAGTGTGATTTTTAGTATACATGAATTATATCTCCATTTTAAGAAATAAAATAAATGCTAATTTTAGATAATGATAAACTTTGTTAAGGGAATAAAACAAGGAAATGAGATAGAAGAAAAAACGCTTTTTTAAAAAAAAGTGATTTTTCCACATTTGATTTTGAGCATTTCATTTTTAATAGCTTGTTTGTTCAAGAAAAAATTTTGCAATTACCATATTTTAAGCTTGAATGTATAATATATGTAAGGAAATCCTGATTTTAAATGCTATTCTTTCACAAACAGCTCTGCTGTCAGAATTAGGAATATATTTATTATCCTAAGAACATGACTGCAACTTACTAACTATGGCTGTGAGAACTCCTGGATGATAAAGCCCAAACTTGCACAATGAGCTTGGTGCTTGGGGAAGGGAGATTATTTCAGAACTGAGAGTTGATGGGGACATGGCTGACAAAGGGGCAGTACATGAGTAAGTTCAACAGTCCCAGCAACAAAGAGAGAGTCCTCTCCTCACCAGCGTGGAAGCAAACAGCACTGAGTCGTTACTGAGTGGAGACGAGCGTACAGCATGTGGTCAGCCCCCAAACCAGGAGGTCGGGGCGTCCTTCACGTGACTTACACAGCCAAGCAAAGAAAGTATAATGACACTTTTCTTACTTTCTCACTTATATTTTAAGGCAGACTTCTAGATTAACTCTGCAGGTGTGTGTTTACATTTCAAGGGGTTTAAGGCCTACAACCTCGTAGACACCTTTGCATTGTGAAACTAGAGATGGGGTTCATTTAGATCCCCAGTGTGGCCCCTCAACTGAATCCAAACACAGACTTTGTAGCCTATGTTTCAGCTTCTCAGAGCTTTTGCTTTTTTCATACATACATACTTAGCTGAGTTCATAAAACTTGAAGTTGTCAGATAATGCAACTCCCTTTAAAGAAGGTGCTAATGTCTATCCTTTCGCCTCTTGTTATAATGTTGAATTAACCAAAATTAAAACAGTTCACTTTTTGTTACTGCCACTGAATGTAGGATGCCATCACAAATAGCCAGTGTTATTTCATTTATCTTATTTATGCTGAATCACATGAAATTTTTACCATTAGTGCTAGATTACAGTATAGTCATGTGTCACTTAATGAAGATATATTATGAGAAACCTGTCATTAGATGACTTTATCATTGTGTAAACATCATAGAGCTCACTACCCAAACCTAGGTGGTATTGCCTACTACATCCTGAGGCCATATGGTATAGCCTGTTCCTTACTCCTTGTCTATACAGCATGTTACCACACTCAGTACTGTCAGCTATAGTAACACAGTGGTATTTGTCTATCTAAACATAGAAAAGGTATAGTAAAAATATGATTTTATAATCTTACGGGATCACTACGGGACATATGAGTGGTCATTGACCTAAACACCCTTCTGTGGAGCATTGCTGTACTTTCTACCTATTATTAATATCATTACTTTTCATATATTCTCATTTTACTTTTTAAAATGCAAGTTCCTTGAGGACAGGAACCCATTAGACTAGTAATTAAATTTTTTACCATACCTTTGCTTAAAAGATGCTTAGCAAACTTTTATGGAGTTAGTAATTGATGAAATCCATTGTAAAATTTCATTGGCGCTATGTCCTTTCTTATATTTATTTCTTAGCAAGACAGGGATAGCAGTTATGTCAAGTTCAGCAGAACAAATACATAAATTAAACGTGGACGGCCAGCTCAAGTTAACTATGAGACATTATCTGTCATCTCCCATTATAAAGTACTGCTCTTTAGGAAAGCTCAAATGTTCATACAAAAATACCAACCTTTAATATAAGAATTAATTAGATCTGAAATAAAAAAAATTTTTTTATATTCTCCAAAAATAAAAATAGAATTAATTCAGATTAACTTTAAAGCTGTCAATTCAGAATAATCTGGGTTCACAATTAGATATCTGGCAGTCTTAATTTTAGATGTAAGGCCACTTACAATTACTGTAGTCTTACCTTTCATTTTAATCTGAATTTATTAATTACTTTTATATAATGTCATTAGTAGGCCAAATTATTATAATGATGAACTACAGTCCCTAAAATCTATGACAAAAGGGGGCCAGGGTTAATTTTAATTAGAATTGTTAGATTATGTTTATATGTGATCAAAGCATATTGAGCTATTGAATATCCTTGTTTCAAAGGAATTTTTTTTATTGCAGATTAATACAAGGGTACAAATTATTAGGATACATCATTTGCATTTCTAGATAAAGTTCAAGTTGTAGTTGAGCCCTTTGCCCAGCGAGTGTGCTGTGTGTCCTTACATTGTGTACATTAGATGAGAGCTTACCAATTCCTCACCATTGGATCATTTTTAAATCAGCTGTTTTCAGTTTTGATGGCATTATAATTTATTACATCTTCGGTTCACTCTCTGAAAACCTATTATCTAAATAAGGTGGCCTGAGAATTTGCTCCTCTAAGGTATTGGCCTCCAGAATGTCGGGGATGGCCTGGAAGCGTAATGATTTTGCTCCCTTTTTCCTGGATCTAGGACTAGAACAATATTTGATACCCATGAAGGCTGTGAAAGGAATTGTTTCACATATTTTCCCTTTATCTTACATGTCCCCATATTTCCCTTTAGGTGGCCTGTCATCACAAAGGTCTAGAATTCTGACTTGGAGTTTAGATGGGCCTCGAGATTCAAATCTTGGCTCTACTCTCAAAGATGTGTCCCTAGCCAAGTTTTGAAAGATCCCTTTGTCTCAGTTTTCTGATCTGTGAAACAAAGATTTCATAAGATTGTCAGAGGATTAAGTGGAATAACTCCTTTGGAATTGTGTCCGAGAACATGCTAAATATGTGATGATTGGTAACAGTATAGTGTATGAGTCCTTACTGCGGTTACTGCCCAAGCTTTTCAACTTTACAAATTACTTCTCATTCAAAATGATCTTAATGTACTTTTTTCCTGCCAAATCAAATTATGTTGTTCCTCCAATATAACTGATAGAATTTAGGTAGATATTAGAAAGACAGTACAATAGTTACACTAATTGTACTAAGATGTGATTCACTGGTAACCATACCTCTCCAAGAAGTATTTATGTTTGAGAAGAGGTACATATGAAAAAATGCTCAATGTCTCTAATCATCAGAGAAATGCAAATCAAAACAGCAATGAAATATCATCTAACCCCAGTGAGATGATATCAAAAAGTCTTTATCAAAAAGTTTCAAAACAACAGATGACTGTGGATGAGAAGAGAAAGGAGTATTTTTACACTATTGGTGGGACTATAAACTATTACAACCTCTTTGGAAAATAATAGGGTGATTCCTCAAAGAACTAAAGTAGACTTAACATGTGATCCAGGAATCCTACTAGTGATTGTTTACCCAAATGAAAACAATCATTTTATCAAAAGGACATGTACACTTGAATGTTTACTGCAGCACAATTCACAATTACAAAGATGTGGAATCAACCCAAGTGCTCATCAATTCATGAGTGAATTAGTAGAATTAATAGAATGTGCTATGTGTATACCATGTGCATGCTATATGTACTACTCAACCCTAAAAAAATAATTAATGCCTTTTGCAAAAATCTACATCGAACTGGAGACTACTTTCCTAAGAATGGAAAAACAAACAGCATATATACTCACTATTAATTGCAATCAACTGATCAGCACTCATATGCACAGAGGGGAGTAAAGCTCAGCAGGAAGCGAGCAGCTGGGAGGACAGAGGACAGGATGGGAGAAACGCGTGGCAGGTGCAGTGTGCGCTCTCTGGGGGTGGACACATGTCACTACGGCTCAAGCAGTGCAAAAGCAATTCATGTAACCAAAACCTGTGTACCCCTGTGATATTCTGAAGGTTTTTACAAAAGGTTTTTTTTGTTTATTTACTTTTTTTTTTTTGCAGTTTTTGGCTGGGGCTGGGTTTGAACCTGCCACCTCTTGCATATGGGGCTGGCGCCCTACTCTTTTGAGCCACAGGTGCTGCCTGTTTGTTTGCTTTTTATATCTTCTAATTGTTGAAGATTTAGTAATTGAAGTAAAGGCTGTAGAATTTAGACAATAGAAAGGACAGGTACTTTAGCAGGATATTGCCATTCAGACTGGTTGATATTGCTCAGCAGCTCATCCTGAATTCAAGTCATAGAAGTTTGATCTTTCTGCCATACATCTTTTTCCTTTCTTTCTTTGTCTTCTTAAAGTTTTGGATTCTTTCCACGACCTCCCACAGATATGAAAATCCTAGCCTGCTCAAGCTCCTGATTTTAAATGGTGTGGTATTTGCTTATAACCTATGCACATCCTCCTGTCTACCTAAATCATCTCTAGATTATTTCTAATACCTAATACTATGTAAGAGTTAGGTTTAGGCTCTAAACAGTATCGAATCCTTCTGGATCCTTGACTGCAGACTTTTGACTAAATATAAATTTTATAGAGCAAATCTTTTTAATAAAAGGATTTGTTCTTTGAGGTTTGAATTTGGTTCAGAGGCTACACTTAGGGATCTGGGGGGCGCATTGGCCTTGAGGCTGCAAGTTCCTCAACCGTGGCTTAGGGGGTCATAAGAAAATAATCATCTATACATGTTCAATACAGATATAATTTTTCCCAAATATTTTTGCTTAACAGTTGGTTCAATCCATGGATGTGAACCCATGGATACAGAGCACTGTTGTCGCAAAATGGTGAATTCTTTGTTAGAGGCAATGTGACCTACATGTAGTTGAGGAAAGGGATATTGAAGGATGAGCTGGGTTTGAGGTTTGGAGAGTAGGACACGAGTAGTGGCAATGGCTGATTTTATGTAAAGTTATGTGTCAGAAGGGGACTGCAGTGGACTGAATGTTTGAGTCCCTTCGAACTCCAGATGTTGAAATTCTAATCCAAATCTGGTGGTATTTGCATGTGAAGTCTTTGAGAGTTAATTAGGTCATGAGACTGGAGCTTTCATGAATGAGATTAGTTGCCCTTGTAAGAAAAGGTCAAAGAAGTAGGTAGCTTGCAATCATGTGAGGGGGGATGAAAATTCAGCAGATCCATGTCTCCACCAAGAACCCAACCCTGCCGGCACTCTGACTTTGGACTTCCAACCTCCAGAACTATCAGAAATAATTTTTTGTTGTTTAAGCCCTCTAGATTATGGTGTTTTGTTACAGTAGCCCTGCCTAAGACAGAGACTAATTTTACTCTCAAGCTTGGAGAAATAAATACATTAATTCACTTAATGATATATTTGTGCATAAAAGTAAAGTTCATTTAAGTAATTCCTTAGGTAATAGTCCATTTGAGGAGGAACATACCAGCTGTTTGGAGATTGGCTCTTTTATATTAGCAGTGAAAAATACTATGGGACTAAACTGTTTAAGTCAGAAGGATGTCCAGGTGATTCAGATTTCCTTATAAAGGCAATTGAGTCAATCAGACTGGGAAACTGGCAGAGCTCTGACTTCCACCTTTGGCACCCCAGGATTGAGACGTAGAGCAATGGGGGGGAAAAGGGCGCGGATACGCATCTGCACAGGTGTTCATACACAGCACACGGCACTGTATAGAGGGAATTTTTCTCATTATATTCAAGAAATAATAGATATTACAGCATTCAGAAGCATGGCACTTTCTGGTTACAGGAAGACATTACATCCACCATTTTACTTAATGTTCAAAATTTATCCTTCAAAATGGAGAGAACTGATGGTTTTACTGCTAAGTTATAGATAAGGGAAATGAGACTGCCAAAAGTCATCTAGCTTCTTAATTGCAGTATCGGGGGGAAAAAAAACCTCTGAGATATTCTCTATTCTCTATGGTTATTTCTGATAAGTGACAATAACAATGCCCAGGCTTCATTAGAGAATTCTAGTAAACATTTAGAGAAGAATTAATACCAGCCCTCACAAACCCTTCCAAAAAATAAAAGGGGTGCAAAAACTTTTTGAAGATTCTGTAAGGCCCTGATACCAAAACTAATAACATCAAGAGAAAGTGAAATCACAGACCATTATAGAAGCAAAATCTAACAAGGAATGCAAGGTTTGTTTAACATCTGAAAATCAATCATGGAATAAATAAAAAGCATGATGTTCTCCATAGATATGTTTGACAATCTAACACCCTTTCATGATAAAAACATTCAATCAATGAACAATACAAAGGCACTTCCTCAATCTAGTAAAGGGCATCCTTCAGAAACTCATCGCTGACATAGTGATTATGATGAAAGAGTAAATGTTTTCCCCATAATTTCAGGAATGATACAAGCATGTATGGTGTCACTTCTATTCAACATTGTACTGAAGTTTCTAGTAAGGGAAAATAGATAAGAAAAAGATTTCAGGTTGGAAAAGAAATATAACTATGCTTCTTCTCAGATGATGTGGTCTAAGAAAAACCCTGAGAAGTCCACAAAAAATTACAACTAATAAACAAGTTTAAAAGTATCACAGGATATAAGATCGCTATGTTAATTGCATTTCTGCATATTATCAGAGAATAGTCTAAAAATTGAATCAGGAAAACATTTTCGTTTCCAATAACATTGACATAAAATACATAAAAGAATTTATGTATTTATTTAACCAAAGAATTTTAAGACTTCTGCACAGAAACCATAAAGCATTATTGAAAAATATTAAAGAAGACCTAAATAATGGAAAAATATTCATGTTCATGGATTGGAAAACTTAAGTTTTTAAGGCAGCAACACTACCCAAAGTGATCTATAGACTCTGTACAAGATTTATCAAAATTTCAGCTGCCAGCCCTCTGTTTTCCTTTTTGAAGAAATTGACAAGATGGTCATAAAATTTATATGGAAATACAATAGATCCAAAAAGCTAAAACACTCTGAGTTTGAAGGGCCCACTCTTTCCGATTCCAAAATTTATTACAAAGCTACAGTAATAAGGTAATACGGTACTACCATAAAGATAGATATGTAGATCAATGAATAAAATGAGAGTTCAGAAATAAATCCTTACATTTACAGTCACTTGAATTTTGACAATGGTGCCAAGATAATTCAACAGTCTTTTTCCAACACATGGTTTTGGGACAACTAGATGTATGAGATGAACTGCAATTAGAGTAACTGAGGAAAAGGAGAGAAAACCTAAAAAAATAAAATTCAGAAACAAAAAAGGAGACATAGTGGCTGATGACAGAAATAAAAAGAATCATTAGAGACTATTATGAACAATTATTAAGATATGCTGACAAGGTGGAAAAGCAAGAGGAATCCCCACCAGACTAACAGCAGAAGAAAATTTAAAACTTTTTGAAACAAATGCAACTGAAATACAACATATCAAAACCTGTGGAATATACTAAAACCATTGCTAGAGGTAGGTTTATACTGATAAATGCCTACATCAAAAAGGTAGAAAGATTTGACATAAACAACTTAATGATACATCTCAAGGAACTAGAAAAGCAATCATAAACCAAACTCAAAATTAATAGGAGGAAATAATAAAGTAGAAAGAGTAGAAATAAACTAATTTGAAAACAAAAGGAAAATCTAAATGATCGATAAGATGAAATGATTTTTTAAAAAATACAAAATCAATAAGCTGCTAGCTAGGCTAATTAAGAAAAAAGAGAGAAAATCCAAATAATTAAAATCAGAAACAAAGAAAGAGATATTATAACAGAAATAAAAGGGATCATTAGAAACTATTAACAACTGTATGCTAGCAGGTTGGAAATCTAAGAGGAAATTGATAAATTCCTAGA
>CAUYRH010039108.1:0-19858 GCA_963574655.1 Perodicticus potto
AAAACTACTGTTTTGTTTTGTTTTGAGACAGAGCCTCAAGCTGTCACCCTGGGTAGGCTGTGGACATCACAGCTCACAGCAACCTCCAATTTCTGGGCTCAAGCGAGTCTCCTGCCTCCACCTCCCAAGTAGCTGGGACTATAGGCGCCCACCACAACGCCCGGCCATTTTTTGGTTGCAGCCGTCATTGTTGTTTGGCGGGCCCGGGCTGGATTCGAACCCGCCAGTCAGGTATACATGGCTGGCGCCTTAGCCCGTTGAGCCACAGGTGCCAAGCCTAACAAAACTACTGTTACTGGTTTCTCAGCATCACTTTTCAGAGGGGAATTGACACCCACAGTTTTTACAGCTCAATCCTGCCTCAACTGCCACAGACTTAGTCCAGCCCCAACTCCCCCCTCTGCCCTGGAGTCACCCTCTCAGGAGAAGATGGGGTGAGGACACAACACTTTCACACTTTCTCAGTCTCCTCTATAAGTCAGTGGCATGGATTTATTTTATTTATTTCTATTTCCAGACCATCAGAGACCAATTGCTTAGGCAGAAACTAGAGGGCTTGTCAAGGACCCTTGTTTTTACTGAAAAACAAAGCAATTGGGAGTCTTTCTCAGACAGACCAAACCATAGTCCCTTACGTGCCAACCAGAAAAGATACAGTTAGACAATAGTAAGAACTTTCTGGCCACTTATCATGGGAACAGACACTTTCATCTAGTCGCAGATGGTATTACTAGGGTCCCAGGCACACAGGAAAGGGTATAGTCTTAAGTGGCCAGCCCAGACCACGCATCTAGATCAAGAATCAACTTTCCAGAAGGAGGGACTGAGGGACAGACTAGCCACTTTGTCCACTGGGAAAACCAAGTTCTCTCCTGCGTCAAAACTGCATATGCAGTGGACCACGTTAACTTGTCCCAGTAAGAATCACCTTCCACCAAGTAAGAGTCAATATTACTTATGTCCTGGGATTTAATCAAAGAGTGCAAATAAAAAATATCCATACAAAGATTATCTCTTCTTGCTGTGAAAAACTGTCATTGAAGACACTGTCCCTGATTAATCTTCATTCATCAAAGTATTGATGGACATCCCCTCTGGCCTCTTCTGTTTCTGTGCCAGATACTGTAATGTTTCTCTCTCTCTTTTTTTTTTTTTTTGTGAGATTGGGTCTTACTCTGTCACCCAGGCTAAAGTGCAGTGGCATCATCATAGCTCACTGAAGCCTTAAACTCCTGGCTCAATGGATGCCCCTGCCTCAACTGCTTACAGTTGCTGGGACTGTAGGCACACACCACCATGCCTGGCTAATTCTTTTCTCTTTTTTTTGTTTCTAATTTTTTTGTAGAGCTGAGGCCTCCCTCTTGCTCAGGCTGATCTTGAACTCCTAGCTTCAAGTGATCTTCCCACCTTGGCCTCCCAAAGTGCTAGGATCATAGGGTGAGCCACTGTGCTCAACCTTGTCATATTTCTTCTTACATGCATTAAGTATTGGGAGGGCAGGGTGGGAATCAATCTTGAAAACTTGGCATACTTCCTCCTATCCTTACCGGGAACAGTATGTAATTCATCATTTTCAACTTTCTGCTTTGGCTGCCAGGAAGCTCAAATTCAAATTTATAGGGAAGTCATACTCTGGTTTCTCTTCAGATCATATAAATCTTTCACCTTTTACCAAATTTACAGTGAAGTCAAAGTGATGACCTCCTGTCTAACCCCTCTACCACCACTTCAGTTCAGGTCTTAATAACCTCTCAGCTGAGATCTTACAACACCCTTCTCTAAGGCCTCCCTGACCCTACTCCAGTCTCCTCCACCTGGCTGCCCCAGGGAGCTTTCTCAAACACAAGTATAATTGTATTGCCCACTTCCTTTAAAAAAAGAAAAGAAAAAAAAACTTTAAGAGCATCTCACCACCTATGGCAGCGGTTCTCAACCTGTGGGTCGCAACCCCTTTTTAACAATGAAAATACATGGCGGCATTAAGAAGGTTGAGAACCACTGGCCGGGTTATCTTGTGGATGCCCTCCCATATCCCCCCAGGGCTACAGCATCTCAGCGCACCCTGGCTGACTTCCAGGTCAGCTGCCAGCACCTGCGTCTGCCAGCACATCCATCTCTTTGCCTAAGGACTTCCAGTACCTCCACCTGCATCTCGTGCCTAACGATTTACTTTCTTTGGCCACTGGAGCCTGCTCTACCCGAACCCAGCAGGCAGGAATTACTAGGAATGAATCCCCCAGGAGATCCTGGCAGGAGTTGGTGTATAAACCACCAGCTCCCAGGTCTCTTGGGTGAGAAGACAGAGGTATGTGTTCTACAAGGGATCCCCAAGCTCCCCAGCAGGATTAAACTCCACTTGCCCAAATCATAACGTGCTTGATAACATGGCCTTTGCCAGACTGACTGCCTTCCCCTCCACATGCCTGTATGGGTGTTTCCTGAGGTAGTCTCCCAATAAACCACTGGCATTCAAATCTTTGTCTCAGGGTCAGCTTCTAAGAGGCCTCCACCTAAGCAGGGATTGTACCAAAACCTTTAACAAAAGCATTCAAGGCTATTCAGGAACACAGGCTTAGCCCACCTCCAAACCCACCACCACCCTCCCCCACCCTCAACCACACTGCTCTTTCTCACTGCTTCCTACACAGACTCCTCTCGGTAACACTTAGGAGCATCTGGACATGTGGACATCTCTGCTCAGCTTTCCCCCGAAGTCCTACTCATCTTCACCTCCCTCAAGCCTCAGTTAAAACACCTCCATTCTGTGACACTCTCCAAGATGACTGTAACTCTTCATACAGAATCTTCCCAAAGCACTTATCACACAGCAATGAAAGACTTGCTCCCTAGTACCAGGACCCTCAAAGCCACTAATCGTCACTGTCTCCAGCATGTGGCTGCGTGCCTGGCACAGAGGAAGTGGCCAAGTAGGCTCAAATGATTAAACAAATGGCAGTTACTTAATTGGTCCAGAATCCAGCACATTTAGTACCTTCTCCTCCTCTTCATGGCCTTGATTTTCTATTTCAATTCAAATAACCTTGTCTTTTATTAGTAAGCTACGTCAAATTCTGTTTAGAAAGACGCAGAGTACAAACAAATGAATCACTCTGTGCCTTAATTAAAGTCCTCTACAGGTTATTAGGACCAGATCTAGGATCTGCTCCCGAATGACTGTTTCAAAAGGCAGGACTAGATCAGCCCAGCCAGCAGGCTGCATCTCCCACGTGGCGAGAGGGCCCCATGAGCACACCTCCCCTACCTTGCTCTCCTTTAAGCTATCCTCCTCCTGGGTAGCTGGGATGATTTTTAGGGTGATGGATCCCTGGGACTGGGCCTGCAAGGAGAGGGAACAGAGGCTTATCACCTGCCAGGTCCAACCCTTCTCAAGTTTGAGTCTTATTTCTCAGGTCCAAAAACTGATGTTCAGAATGAAAGTCAGACTCACAGCACCCCCTGAGGCCCACCTGAGGATAGTGCCCTAGTTGAGTTAATTACTGCCCTGACTCTAGGAAGCACCCTGCTTGTGGTATCTGCAGACCCCCCACGGTCCCGGCAGGCACACGGCACGGACCAGGATCTGGCTGATTTCATCAGGCCGCTTGTGCAGGACTGCGATCCCGTTCACTTCACGGAGCTCGTCTCCAACGTGGACCAGACCTAGGAGACACAGGGATGATCATCAGCACAGGAAGAGAGCCTCGGTCCCCAGCGCTCAGAGCTCTAGGCATCCAAAGAGCCCACTACAGAGCAGACCCCAGGTTTAAAGCCAGCAAGTGGGACTGGGGTGAACTGAGCCCTGCTGCGCCCTGGGCACTTCACTGGGCATGGCGGTCTCACAATCACTAGGTGAAATCTCCAATTTACAAGTTGACAGCTGAGACCCAGGAAGATTAAGCAGCTTGCCCAGGGCTACACTGCTAAGAAAGAATGGAGCCAGTATTCAAACACAGTTATTTTGATGTATAAAGCTTGTGTTCTTTCTGCTATAACCTCTGCTTTCTAAAAAATGTCATCAATTCTTCACTCTCCTGGGTTTACAGACACACTCCAAGAATGGTCTTCTTAAGTCTTAACAAGGAAACTTAAAGGGACTAGTGGAGATGTCATCAAGAAGGTTACATACACTGTCTATCAACCTCTGTTTTAACAACAAGTGTCCCTGCGTACAGTGGGGTCCTATTTACTACTGACTCCGGGCACTGGGCAGCAACAGCAGCATTGCCTGGGAGCAGGTTAGGAGTGCATAGCCCAGACCCTGCTGCATCAGAATCTGCATTTTAACAAGATGTCCAGGCATCCATGTGCTTGTTAATGTTTGAAAAGTACTGGTTTAGGATTCTCTGCAACAATTCCCCAGACTTCAGGGTAATGTTCCCCTACACCAGGAGGTTTGCCTCCCAGCTTAGCAGTTCCCCCACACACCACTGATTCTCACTCTGTTTTCCACCCAAACAAATCTGGGACATGAACACCCTCTCTCCCTAAGAGCAGCTTGCAAAGCACATGGAGTTGCGGGGCAGGGTGTCTTCTTGCACCCAGTTAGAAATGCCCTGTCAAGCCCATACTATGTGCTTAATTATCATAGACCTCAAGCTAAGTCAGTGCGTGAGCTTCATGAGCCCTTTCTGATGGCCCCAAAGTCCTCCATGCCTGTTATACTTTCTATTAAAATTTCTACTGAGCTTGGGAGGAGGTGAGAATTCCAGCTCCAGTCCCAGAAAGCAAAGCACATCCCAAACAGGTGACCCAACAGGAAGGGGGTGAGGAGGCCTGTGAGCAAAGGGGGAAGACCCTGGGATGATGGCCATCATCTTGGCCAGGCTGGCTTTGCGTTGCCACCACTCACCACTCCGGTCTGCCGCGCCTCCTCGCATGATCCTGGCCACCACGACAGCCCCTGAGCGTTCGTCCCGCCGGATGGTCGCACCCTGCATCCGATACAGAGCAGGCAGGCCCCTAAGAAGCTGTCCCAGATCACAGACCCTGACTCTGGGCCCAACACAGCCTCCCCCAGCCCTCCTCTGCAACCCCAGAGGGCGGATCAGTGGGTTCCTTCCCAGGTGAGAGGTCACAGTAACACTGACATATCCCATTACCACAGCATTGCACTTTACATCTTACAAAGCACAGTAACCCTGAGACATTAGATGACTGGGACTGGGGCTCAGAGAAGTTAAGCATCCTCAAGGTCACACAGATGGTAAAGTGGAAAGCTTTTAATGATGCCAAACCCTGTGCTTTCTCGGTCACCTCTCTACCATTTCACAGCTTCTGGCAAAGACATTTAATAATGACGGTAGTATGTGTCAGCAGTCTCAGCCTGCCTCCAATCACAGGGTTATTGGGCCTCTGTTGTTGCCAAGGGGAACCAATTATGCCCCAGCCGAGTTTTAGGACAAGGACTTGGCCCATGAAGCACAGTGAAGATGGCACCTATGATGACAAAGGCGCTAATGAGCCCCGATTCCCTGCACCAAGCAGGCTGGACTGTTGAGAGCTAAGCTTTGGATTTGGACAGCCCTGGGTGTGAACACAGCTCTGCCATTTACTAAAAGCATGTGGCCTTAAGCACGGAAGTCCCTTTTCCCCTTGAGCTTGCTTCCTCTGGGGCACAGCGTCGCATTTAACTCAGAGGGTTGTTGCAAGGATTCCATCAGGTAATGCAATCAAGGCTCTTAGCACACGGTAAGCATCACAGCTGTTAACCATGTACTACTGGCCATAATTGCAAACACCTTTGCACACTCATTAACCTCCTCCATGTCACCTACTTGAAGTATATGAGATAATTATTGCTGGAAAGAGAGATCATCAGCTAAAAACCCCAGAGCTTGTCGTCCCCTAGATCTGCAAACCTTACAGCATCTCTGACCATTGTTTATTCAGCTTTGAACTGTAGGCACCCAACGTGGAGCCTGCACAGGAGGGCTCATTAACACGTTAGCCAAATTGATGGATGACTGCCCTATTTTACCGGCGAGGAAATAGAGTCAGAGAAGATATCCTCATCTGTTTGCAGAAGTTGAAAATAGAGAATGCCAGCTGTGGTGTTCCCCAGGGTAAGCACTCAACTGTCTGGACATCCACCACGTCCCTCCATCTAATAAACAACCCTGTCCCTTTGCTCAGTAAATCAATGCTGAGCCAGGACCAAAGGATAGCCATCTTTCAGCTAGGGACAGGGATGCCTGGGCCCTATCCTCCCCAGTATTTCGAGCAGGGATCCACAAACTTCTGTAAAAGGCCAAATGTAAATATTTTAGGCTTTGCAGGCCACATGGTCTCTGTCACAGCTTCTCAACTGTTCCACAATAGTGTAAAGGCAACCACAGACCATATGTCAGGAATAGTTACAGCCATGTTTCCAAAACACTTCATTATATAAATAAGCCATGAGCTAGGATTGGCCCTTGGGCTGGATTTGTCCACCTCTGGTTTAGGTGATCAGGGCTGCTCCATATAGCTGTGCAAGTAATTTACAATTCAAAGTGGCTTGGCCACAGTTGAGGGGGCTGTATCTGGCCAGAAAAATGGGTGACCTATACACAAAAGTGCTTCAGGAACAACAGCAGCCCTGACAAAGTTGCCACCACTCACTCTGAAGCATTCAGAAGGTCACCCAGTATTTCGGCTGGGGGGAGGTGCCAGGGAAGAGTGGGAAAGAGAGGTGGGCACCACATACCAGGGGTTCCTTGTTCTTCACCAAGCGGACAATCTTCACTGATTCCTCATCAAAATCCTCATCAATATTATCAGGCAGAGGGGGGAGAACAGGGTCAAAATTTTTCTGGGCAACCGTGTCATGTACCATGAGCACAGCCTGTCGGGAAAGCAGGAGAAAAGGGCTGGCCCCCAGCCCACAGGACTCAGTGGGCCTTGGCTGGGCAGGGGTCTGGAGGGTTTGGGACATTGTGCCAGAGGGAAAACAATCCCAGACAATGGGGCTGAGAGCCTCCCTCTGATTTCTTCATGCCAAGAGCTCCCTCCACCCCCATCCCAGGAGACACAAAGGTGTGGGCGGGCAGGGGCTGCGGCGTGACTACCCTGAGGTGGGGGGTGGACAGCAGCTGGAGCAGCTCCCTCTCATCACTGTGCACGGAGGCGGCCTGCAGCTCCTCCATCACCTGCAGAGGAATGAGACAGAAGGCCACAGCCAGCTGGGGTGCCCCTGGTCCCAAGTCTACTGAGAGTCCCTTCTTCCTAGACCTCAGACTCAAGGTCCCCCCTCCCCAGGAACAGCTGCACCACCCAGGGACACATCAGCCCCTCAGTCACTGCAGGACAGAGGCTCCCAGGGAAACCATTCCAGGGCTCAGGGGCACTTGAGCAGCTCTGCGTGGGAGCTAACATATCAACCTCTGCTTTACGTGCACGTCCTCATTTAACCCTCACAATGAACTACATATAGCAGGGCCTGTTATTAACACCTTGCCATTTTACAGATGAGAATCCTGAGGCTCAAAGAGACTAAACATCTTGCCCAAAGTCACAAAGCTTTGAAGTGAGCACAGCCAGGATCTGAGCCTCAGCTTCTGTGATTCTGTTGTCTGTGCCCACACCATGATGCTATCGTATGAAAGAGGGAACTGGAGCTCAGAGAGGTTAAGTGGCTTATTTAAGGTCACGGAGCTAGTGGTAAAGGCAGCACTGTGCCTGGGAGCCAAGCAACCTAACATGCTCTTCATCGCATTCCACTCCACATTCCATAGAGAAGGGCATAGGGGATCTGCCCCGTCCCTCACTGGGCCATCTCCTGGGGTTAGGTGATTTACTCAGAAGCTCATCTCAGTTATCAGCTGGGACAGCTTGTCCCTTGCCACACAACACAGAGGATTAGATCCACAAGTCATTAACATACATCCCTTTAAAAAATGAGAAGCCTGAACCAGTAAGCAGGGATGCAAGTCAGGTCCCTTGACATCAGGACTTCACTTTGGCCTTCCAAAAGCACAGATGCAACGTGCTAATTGACCTATACAAGTCACCAGTCCTCAGAACGGTTTGGGAACTGCTGAACTGACCCAACTAGGAAACTGACTTTCACAAGAACTTTCTCAAGAACACGCCATAAGTGGGAGGCTCCATGTCACTGTATCGGTCAGCCTGCTCCAAGGCTCACAGGTTCCTCCCTGCCTATCGGGGAACTCAGAGGAGGAAGAAAAGAAAGGAGACACTTCTTCACTTCTGAATTCCCAATTCCCAATGTCCCCCTGGCTAAGCAATGGTGACAAGCAAAATAAAGCAGCCTACAGACTGGGGATTTGAAGGCAAGCTGGGTCTTACATCCTCAGCGAGAGCCACAGCGCTATGCAGAACTGGAGTTGGACTCTGCCTTTCATAATAGCGAAGCTTCTCATGAATCTGCAAAGACAGCCAATTTCAGGCTTGCTCTGGACACCACACCCCCACCCACAGCTGTGAGGACAACTAAGGTTGCAAATTGGGTGATGGGGCAGCATAAGAGAAAGTCCCGCCTAGTGGGCAGTAAAGTCCTTCCTGGGTCAGGGGGACAGCTAGGATGGCCTCCAAGGGTCACAGACATCTAGGAAGACCTCTAGAAACCCTCGCCAGGTAGGAGCAAAGGAGACTTCACCTTCATTAAGTAACTGAGGCTTTTTTCACTGAAGACATCCCTCAGGAAGCCCATCTCCTCCTGGTGGTTAGAGTCAGGTCTGAGCTGCGAGGTTAGTAGGGCCAGGGTTTCATGCAAACCTGAGAAGTGTAAGAAAAATAAGGTATAGCAAATGCAATGGGGAGTCCCTGTCCCTGAGGTCCCGGAGCGGACCCTCAAACAATATTTCAGCCCAGCCCTGAAGACATTCTCTCCCCAGGCTCTCACTACTAGGGCTTGCAGTCTTCCAGGCTATGGCAGCCCCAGTCCAGGAGAGGCACTCACCCGAATCCCCCGACAACACTGGCATGCCTGTGCCGGTCAGGTCCCCAGCTCTCCCTGCAGATTGAGAGAAAGGGGGTGGGGACTAGGTGCTGAAACGCCATCAAGCATATTCATTCAACAAACAGTAATCACACATTTCCTGTGTCTATGACTAGTTCGTGACAGAGAAGAAGGGAACAAATCACTCTGCTCACTTTCATCTTTTTCAGAAAAGAAGAAAATAAGATTAAGATTTGTCGAATGCCCCTGATGTGCCAAGCATCATACTGGGTGATTTTTTTTTTTTTTTTTTTTTTTTTTTTTTAGACAGAGCCTCAAGCTGTCACCCTGGATAGAGTGCAAGGGCATCACAGCTCACAGCAACTGCCAACTCCTGGGCTCAAGTGAGTCTCCTGCCTCCGCCTCCCAAGTAGCTGGGACCACAGGCGCCCGCGCAATGCCCCGCCATTTTTTGGTTGCAGCCGTCATTGTTGTTCGGCGGGCCCGGGCTGGATTTGAACCCACCAGCTCAGGTGTAGTAGCTGGCGCCCTAGCCCGTTGAGCCACAGGCGCCGAGCCATACTGGGTGATTTTCTATGATATTTTTCTTAATCCGGGTAAAGTCCTGAGGAATGAATTTCAGTGATGAAGAAACAGAGCCTTGGAGGGGTTTGGGGTTTGGTAAGTAACTTGTGGATCAGAGTCACCTCTTCCAAGCTGGCCTTGGAGGTGCCAAGTGACCCCTGCCTGACAGAGGATGCTCTCCTGTACAGCAGCCCCCCACTCCCACGCCCCCTCACATGCACAGTCACCTTAGGTTTTGCTCAAGTCCCCTGCCCAGACACACCTTCAACAAGTGCTTTCTGGGCCTACAAGCCCCCTCTCCTGCAACCTGTCCCTAACCTCCAACCCAAAGGGAGTCTCCAGAATGGAGTGTAAAGAGGGAGTACAGAAATGAAAGTCAGGTTTCTACTATGCGACGCGAGAGGGGGTGGGACCCTTATCTTAGGAGGCCCCTGAATGTGCTCTGCAGCACGTGGACCTCAAAAAGTCCTCCTTCAGAAGGGGACAAGGAGAGACGTGATTCATTCATTCCGCAAACATGGAGCCAGCCCGCTGCGCTGAGCATCAGTGACACTAAGAGGCGTAAGAACGGTACCCGGGCCCTCCAGTCCCCGCCCCCCCAACACCGGACTCAATCTCCAGCTGCTTCCAGCTGTGCCCACCCATCTCCCCTCAGGCGGCCGAGCGCTAGCTCCAGCTCCCTTAGGAAGGAACCTGTGGGACCAACGAGGAGCCTTGCTGGGCGAAGAAGCGAAGCCCCAGGGACGCTCAGAGGGCGGTCCCGGAGGACACGAAGCGGCGGGGAAGGAGCTGGGTGCCCGGGGGTGGGAGTGCGAGAGGAGGAAAGCGGGGAAACGGAGGGGCGGAGACTGAACCCCCCAAGCTGGGGGCTCGCTGGGCCGCGCGGCTGCCAGAACAGGCTCAGGACCGGTCTCGGCCCATCCTCCCTCTCCGCCCCGCCCCCCCGCCTCGGAGACCGGCTCCCTTACCGGTTCCTACCTCCTAACGCCGCGATCTCCGCTCCAAGACCCCGAGGCGCGCGAGTGCCCCAGCTTGGGCCGCCGCTGGCTCCGCCCTCCCGGCCCCTCCCTGCCGTGGCCGCGCGGGGCGGGGGCGGCAGAGCCGGAGGAGGCGCGGGAGGAGGGGGAGGAGCGCGGGCAGACTCGCCGGCGGGCACTGCTGTCCGCACCCCACCCCTACCCCGGCCCCGCCTCGCTCGCCAGCGTCCTACCCCTCCCGCTCTCCCGCTCCAGGAGCCCCTGCGTGTGTGTGTGTGCGTGCGTGTGTGTGTGTGTGTGCGTGTGTGTGTGTGTGTGTGTGTGTGTGTGCGTGTGTGCGTGTGTGTGTGCGTGTGTGTGTGCGTGTGCGTGCGCGCGCGAGCGCGCAGTGTGTCCCCTCGCCCGGGCCAGCCTTCCCTGCGACCCCACCGCCCGCACATACCCAACCCCCCGCGAAAGAAGGGGTGGACACCAGCTCAACGCAGAATTCGATTTTGCAAACATTTATTGAGCGCCTTCCAAGTGCCGGGCACTGTGCCAGGGACTGGGGCTTCAAAGACCCAAAAGCTAGGGATCCTGGATTTGAGGAATTCCCAAGCCGGGGCGAGGGGCCGGGCGGACGCGAGGGCAACTGGCTGTAACAATGCAACGTGCTGGGAAAGATTTATCCGTGCGTGCTGCGCTGGGGCGCGGAGCAGAAGTGGAGCAGGGGAGAAGGCGGGCTTGGATCTGCGGAGCTGGAGGAGGGGTGGGGCTGCGGGGGAAAGGCAACTGGAGTCCAGGGGCTTCTCCCGGGGAAAGAGCTCTGAGATGGCCATGACAATCGCTGAGTTCTATTGTGCTATATCTATGCCCAGATATCACTTCGCATCGCTTTAACCACTGAAATAGACACCATTATTATTTTGGCTCCGAAGTTGAGGAAACTGAGGCTCAGGAGTTGAAGCATGTGTATGGAGGAGAGCACAGGAGCTGCTGTGTGAGTGTGCAGGTGGCTGTGGGCATCAGAGGGCGAGGAGTGGGCAAGTGGGTGAGTCCCCTCCCTGATCAACCCCAGCAGCAAAGACCCGCGCAGCAGAAACTGGACGGGGCCAGCCAGACCCGGAGTAGGCCCAGCGCGGCACATCAACCGGAAGGAATGGGTGGATAGCCCCTCCTCCTCCCCCAGCCTCCCGGGCTTGAGCGGGCTGTGAGAGACAGCAAATGTCATAATGACATTTTTCCTCCTTCCTCAAAATTTATCCACACCAGTACCCCTCAAAATGTAACGTGTATATGAATCTCCTGAGGTTTGTGTGAGGGCTGGTGTGGTGCCACATTCTGAGTTTCTAACAAGTTCCTGGTTGATGTGATGTTCCTTTCTGCAGACCACAGTTGGAGTAGCGAGAGACCACATAACACACATTTTTAGCTGGGGTGCTTACTGTTGGAAAGCTATCAGGAGTCATCTGCTAGCTAGAGTTTCAAAAGAAGTGCACCAAGTGGTGATGGAAGGACTAGATGTTAGTGTGTAAAGGGTCTCAATCCCTACCTCACACCATATTCAGAAATCAATTTAAGAAGAATCATAGGCCTAAACATAAAGTAAATTAGTAAAGCTATTAGAAGAAAACAGGAGAAAAATCTTTTCAGTCTTGGGGCAGAAAAAGATTTCTTTGAAAGGTTATTAAAAAGCATGGATCCTAAAAACAATTGAGAAATTAAGTTTATCAAAATTTACAACTTGGCACCTGTAGCTCAAAAGAGCAGGGCGCCGGCCTCATATGCTGGAGGTGGCGGGTTCAAACCCAGCACCAGCCAAAAACAAAAAATTTAGAACTTCTGCTCAGAAAAACAATGCTATTAAGAAAATAGGCAAACCACAGACTGCGAAGAAACATTTATAACATTTATATCTGAATAATATGAAAATCAATTTTAAAAAACAAAGACAGATATGCTAAAAGAAAATTAATGAAACCTCATGAAGTGGCTTATGCATATAATCCTAGCACTTTGGGAGGCCAAGCTAGGAGGATCACTTGAAGCCAAGAGTTTGAGACCAGTTTGAACAACAAAGCAAGACTTCATCTCTATAAAAAATTTTAAAATTAGGTGTGGTGGTGCACACTAGTAGTCCCAGTTACTCAGGAGGCTTAAACCCAAGAGTTGGAGGTTGCAGTGAGCTATAATAACACCACTGCACTTTAGCCTAGGCAATAGAGTGAGACCCTGTCTCAAAAAACAAACAAACAACAAGAATAAAAAATATCTTACCAGACTTCCATGGCAATTGCAACAACAAAAATAAACAAATGGGACTTAATTAAACTGAAAAGCTTCTGTACAGCTAAGGAGACAACCACCAAAGGAAATGGACAACCTACACAATGGGAAATGATATTTGCATATTTTGAATCAGACAAAAGCTTGGTAACTAGGATCTACAGGGAACTCAAATGAATCAACGTAAAAAAGAGCCAACAATCCCTTAGATCACTGGGCAAGAGAGGTGAATAGAATCTTCTCTAAAGAAGACAGACCAATCATTAACAAACATATGAAAAAATGCTCATTATCTCTAATTATTAGAGAAATGCAAATCAAAACCACTCTGAGATATCCTCTAACCCCAGTAAGAATGGCTCACATCACAAAATCTCAAAACTACAGATGCTGGCATGGATGTGGAGAGAAGGGAACACTTTTACACTGCTGGTGGGACTGCAAACTAATACAACCTTTTTGAAAGGAAGTATGGAGAAAAGAACTCAAACTAGACCTCCCAGTTGATCCTGCAATCCCATTACTGGGCCCAGAAGGAAAAAAATCCTTTCACCGTAAGGACACTTGCACTAGACTGTTTATCGCAGCTCAATTTACAATCACCAAAATATGGAAACGGACTAAATGCCCACCAACCCAGGAATGGATTAACAAGCTGTGGTATATGCATTCCAGGGAATGCTATTCAGCCATTAAAAAAATATGCAGACTACATCTTTTGTATTTACCTGGATGAAAGTGGAACATGTTATTCTTAGTAAAGTATCACAAGAATGGATAAGCAAGAATCCAATCTGCTCAATTCTGATGAGGACAATTAATGATCTAGTACATGGTGGGGGGTGGGAGAAAGAGAGAGCAGAGACAGGGAAGGAGAGAGTGGGGTGGAGGTCACAGAGTGTGGCATACCTTTTGGGGGCGGGACACAATTATAAGAGGGACTTTACCTAACAAATGGAATCAATGTAACCTGGTTCTTTGTACCCTCGATGAATCCCCAACAATTGAAAAAAAAAGAAAGTCTTACCATAGAAAAACTAATTATTAAAGCTGGAGTGACTGCGTATTATAAGGCAAAGTAGACCTCACAACAAGGAATATTACCAGGGCTCAGCACCTGTGGCTCAAGCGGCTAAGGCGCCAGCCACATACACCTGAGCTGGCAGGGTCGAATCCAGCCTGGGCCACCAAACAACAATGATGGCTGCAACCAGATGTCTGTACTCCCAGCTACTTGGGAGGCAGAGGCAGGAGAATCACTCAAGCCCAGGAGTTGGAGGTTGCTGTGAGCTGTGATGCCATAGCTCTCTACCCAGGGTGACAGCTTAAGGCTCTGTCTCAAAAAAAAAAAAAAAAAAGACCATTACCAAGGACAAAGGGGAACATTGGATGATAATTAAGGATCAGTTAATCAAAAAGAAATATCTTACATATATGAAGCTAATATGTATCCCTAGATGTGTATGAATCTAATAATCAAACCTCAAGGTTCCTACCAACACCAGAGTCATATAATATCACTCTAGATGTGATGGCCAATAGGAGTAGATGAGAAAAAGAAATAACAGACATAGATATTATAAAGAAAGACCCAGCACAGACAATACATGGGCATACCTAGAAACCCAAGATAATTGACCTCAAAGCCAATAGAAATGAGCAGGAAATTAAATAAGCTGGCAGAATATATAATAGCTATTAAAAATTCATGACTTTCCTATGAACAAAAATAAAGTATAATGAAAGAAAAACAAGTCAAGCTAAAATATCAACACAGAATATTAATTATCAATTCATAAACTTAATGAGAAAAGGACTTACTGATATTTAGGAAAAAAAAACTTTAAAATGCTATTGAAGACAAAATGTACTTCAAATGAATAGGGCAAAGGACAGTTTAATACTGTAAATATGTTCATTCATTCTAAAATGATGTCTAAACCCAATGCAATTCCAATTAAACTATAGAATTTTCAAGGGGAATTTATTAAGTGATGCTAAAATTCATCAGGAAAAAAACGTTGACAAGTAACAGAAAAATTCTGAAAAAGGACAGTGCTGATATAGGACTAGAGAAATGGGATGAAAGGTGGCACTGTCCCTTTCAGAGAAGAAACATTTCAGATATGAAAACAATTGTTAAAGTTTAGTGCCAAAGAGGTAATCAATAGCTAGACAAATAGAAAAGGATGGAAAGTACAGAAATAGTCCTTATGCATATGGTCTTTTAATTTTTGAGAAAGATGACATGATAATTAAGTGGGAGGAAAAGAATTACTATTTTTAGAGAAAGAAAAGGAAAGGAGGCAAGCTGGATCCCTATCTCATTCCTCACATCCAAATACTTTCCCAATATATTTATTTTAATAATCTTTCAGCAAAGGAAATGTTTCTAAGCAAAATCCGAACCCAAATCTATTTTTTTAAACAGGTAGGTATGTATAACTAAGTAAAATGTAACCACTGTTACAGACTAAAATATTATTTGCAATATAATATGCTATCATATGTCATATAATAGACTTAAATTCCTTTATGGTTTTTTTTTTTTTGAGACATAATCTCACTGTGTTGCCCTTGTTAGAGTGCTATGGCATCACAGCTCACAGCAACCTCAAACTCTTGGGCTCAAGTGATTATCTTGCCTCAGCCTCCCGAGTAGCTGGGATTATAGGTGCCCACCACAACACCTAGCAAAAATTCCTTAATTTTAAAGAGTTTACAGATAAGAAAAGATAGGCTGGGTGCCTATAACTCAGTGGTTAGTTAGAGTGCTGGTGCTGTGTACCAGGGTTGGCGGGTTCAAACCCAGCCCAGGCCTGCTTTAACAAAAAAAAAAAGAGAGAGAGAGAGAGAAAAGATGAAAAATTTTAAAAATGGTCAAAGAGGCTCGGCGCTCGTAGCACGGTGGTTACATGCTGGCCACATGCAAACCCAGCCTGGGCCAGCTAAACAACAATGACAACTCGAGCAAAAAATAGCCGGACATTGTGGCAGGTACCTGTAATCCCAGTGACTTGGGAGGCTGAGGCGAGAGCATCACTTAAGCCCAAGAGTTTGAGGTTGCTATGAGCTGTGACGCCACAGCACTCTGCCAAAGGCGACATAGTGAGACTGTCTCAAAAAAAAAAAAAAGAAAAGAAAAAAAAGGTCAAAGAATATACAGTCTGCTACAGAAGATATAAATGTACAAAAAGTTGTACAACTTCACTCAAAATCAAAGAATTCCAAACAAAAATAGAAAGAAATGTCTCTTATCACCTAGTAAGATGAAATGTTTAAGTTTATTTTATTTATATCCAGTGAAGTTAAGGATGTGAGGAAATAATATGTTTACAAAACTGGAAGGAATATTAGTTGATGTAAATTTTCCGGAAGGTGATACAGCTATATTTGCTTAAATGTTATATGTACACGTCCTTTAGCCCAGGGGATATTTGTGCAAACAGGTTGGAAGGAAAGATAAGCAGAGAGAGAGAGGAGGTTTGGGTGAATGAGAGCTCAGAGCAGGAGTGCAGAGGAGAGCTGGCATCCCAGGGCACAGAAGGTGATGAGAAGGCAGAGTCAGCCAACACAGCTGGAAGCCCGGGGCAGGACTCGCCTCACCTACCCAGAGATCAGTCAAGGCGCTCTGTCCAGAGCAGCTGCAGAGGGAGCTGGAAGATAAGCTCAATGCTGGAGGAACAAATAACGCCAGGGTCCCTCTATATGGGGAGAAGAGAGTTTAGGAAGTATGCTCTGGGAAAAATAGAATGCCAAGGATCCTTGAAAAGGTGACAGAAAGCAGCTGCCTCAGGCTACAGGTGCATATCGTAGTTTGGTTTGGCTTTCACCCCAGCCACCAAGGGGAACAAGGAATAAATCCAAGAGCAGAATTGGACTCACTCCCAGACATACGTCAGGAGGGTAAAGAAGAAAGGACAGGCGCAGCTCTGTGTTACCCTTTCTCTCTCTCTCTCTCTCTCTCTCTCCCCCCCCGCCCCCCACATTCCCTTTCTCTCTCTCCCCCTCTGCCTCTCTCTCTCTGACAGAGTCTCACTCCGTTGCTCAGGCTATAGCGTGCCAAGGCATCAGCCTAGTTCACAGCAACCTCAAACTCCTGGGTTCAAGCAATCCTCCTACCTCAGCCTCCCAAGTACCTGGGACTACAGATATCTGTCACAAAACCCGGCTAATATTTTTAGTACAGACATGGTGTCTATCCAGGGCAACAAAGTAAGACTGTCTCACACAAGAAACAAACAAACAAACAAAAAAAACCCTCTATCTCTGCCCCGAGGCCCTGAAGACATTCCGTATCGTCTAAAGACTTTATGATATTTACCATATCATAAAGCCTTTTTACATTTAGTTCAATAGTCCCCTAGAACTGATTGTTACATGTAAGGGGAAGTAGGCATCAAGTGTCATATTTTTTCCATGTCAGTATCTAAATGTCTCAACATCACCTATGGGCTTGTCCTTCCCCCACCACTCTACTACGTCATAGATCAAGTGTCCGTACTGTACCCCCCAGTCTGGAGCAAGAGGAGACCTGCCCTGGGCCACAGGCTTTAGCACCAGGCATATATAACCTCTCTATATGAACACATATACACACAAATAAGACAGTGTGTGTTTCTTCAGATTTGGAACGATCTCAGCAATCACTTATTGCATTATTGCTTGTGTCACATCTTCCGTCTTCTTTCATTCTTGGTCTCCAATAAAATGCACGTTGGTTATTCTTACTTTAGTCCCCATTTTTCTTACCCTCCCCTCTCGATTTTTCATCCTTTTGTTTCTCCACGCTTCATTCTGGATGGTTTCTTCCGATGTATCTCCCCATTTACTATTACCTCCTCAGTTGGGTCTAATCTGTTTAAAACTCACCCATTGGATTCCTAAACTTACTTATTGTACTTTTTCAATTCTAAAATGGTGGCGTTATTCTTTTTGCAAGTCTGCTATCACTTTTTATACTTTCCAATTCCCAGCCAAAATGGCAAGCTTGACTTTTACTTCTTTAAACACAGTAAAAATAGTTGTGTTAGGTGTTCCCGCTGTTTGCAATATCTGGAGTCCCAGTGGGTCTGTCTCTGTTGTCCACTGTCTCTGGAGATTCTGGCTTATGGAGTCTTGTCCCGTCGTATATATTTGGTTATCTTTGGTTATATTTTGGATGGTATTAGAAAAACTATCTGTAAAAATAAATTGAGGTTTAGGCTGATGCAACTTTCCTCCAGAAAGGACTTTTCTTGGTATCTTTAAGGTACCAGAGAGTGGGGAGGGCGCTATCAGACAAGAATGCTTTTAATTCAAGTTTGAAACTTTAAGTTTCCCAGGTCACCTGACATGAAGTTGGGTGAAAGTCCATTGTGGCCTAGTTTATTTTATTATTATTTTTTTTAGTGACAGAGTCTCACACTGTGGCCCTTGGTAGAGTGCCATGGCATCACAGCTCACAGCAACCTCCAGCTCTTGGGCTTAGGCGATTCTCTGGCCTCAGTCTCCCGAGTAGCTGGGACTACAGGCGCCCTCCACAACGCCCGGCTATTTTTTGTTGCAGCTTGGCCAGAGCCGGGTTCGAACCTGCCACCCTCGGTATATGGGGCCGTCACCCTACTCGTGGAGCCACAGGCACCACCCAATGTGGCCTGGTTTATTTTCCAATGTACAGCCCTTTGGGGGTCCCAGTCTAATGTGATTAATATTATACCAAATTTCATTCTCCACACTTAGAGAGCTCTAGACTCCTGGTGCTTCCTCTTTTTTTTTTTTTTTTGTAGAGACAGAGTCTCACTTTATCGCCCTCTGTAGAGTGCTGTAGAGTCACAGCTCACAGCAACCTCCAACTCCTGGGCTTAGGCGATTCTCTTGCCTCAGCCTCCCAAGTACCTGGGACTACAGGCGCCTGCCACAACACCTGGATATTTTTCTGTTTTGCAGTTCAGTCGAGGCCGGGTTTGAACCTGCCACCTTCGGCATATGGGGCCAGCGCTCTACTCGATGAGCCACAGGCGCCGTCCAGGTGCTTCCTCTTTAGCTACTGCTGAATCTCAGTAAATGCTCCCAGAGGACAAAAGTTCCCTGGGACAAAAGCACCTCTCACACTGAGCTCCTCTTTCTGGGCTCCTGACTACTTGCAGACCTCAGCCTGGGAACCCCTCGTGTTCTTGTTAGCTCTTCACTGCTTTTTGTATTTCTTAAGAAACTTTGCGTTTTGGAATAATTTTAAAATTACAAAAAAGTTGCAGAGATGGTGCAGAGGATCCCTGAATACTCTTCACTCTGTTTCCTGTAATGTTCACATCCTACATAACCATGGTACCTCAGTCAAAACTAAGAAATTAACATTGGTACATTGCTATTCATTAAACACCAGACTTTATTAATATTTCACTACCTTTTCCACTAATATGCTTTCTCTGCTCTGTGTTCCAATCCAAGATACTACACTGCAGTTAGCCTTCAATGGTTTTGAGATTTTTCTTTTTTTAGAGACAGAGTCTCACTCTGTGGCCCTTGGTAGAGTGCTATGGCATCACAGCTCACAGCAACCTCCAGCTCTTGGGCTTAGGCGATTCTCTTGCCTCAGCCTCCCGAGTAGCTGGGACTACAGGCGCCCTCCACAACGCCTGGCTATTTTTTTGTTGCAGTTTGGCTGGGGCCGGGTTTGAACCCACCACCCTCGGTATATGGGGCTGGTGCCCTGCTCACTGAGCCACAGGCGCTGCCCTGTTTTGAGATTTTTTAAATAGTTTATATTTGTTTCACCAGCTTCTGAGGGGGCAAGCCAAATTGCCCAGTAGAGTCATTCTCCACCATTTTCACTGTAATTCTTAAAGCTACTAATAAAAGGTTCATAAAACAGTACACATAAAAAACTTGAAAGGGAGTTTTTAGATTTATTTTAGGGCAGGAAAAAAAAATTAAAAAATTGAGTTTGCAACTGGCTGGGGATGGGAGAGCTGTAGAATGAAGGATGGAGTGTACGAGAGAAAATAAAAAACTCCATGGTGCGGGGTGTCTGGACAGCTGGTTACCAAATTTTTCTCCCAGCCTCTAAGCTGCAATTGGGAAGACTTGCTGTTCTCTCATGCCTCCCTAATCATCCCTGAAAGTCCTGCTCCCCGTTTGGGGAGGGACATACTAACTAAAACACGAACTTTTC
>CAUYRH010039109.1:0-18797 GCA_963574655.1 Perodicticus potto
TAGTCCCAGCTACTTGGGAGGCGGAGGCAGGAGACTCGCTTGAGCCCAGGAATTGGAGGTTGCTGTGAGCTGTGATGCCATGGCACTCTCTCCAGGGTGACAGCTTGAGGCTCTGTCTCAAAAAAAAAAAAAAAAAAAAAAGAGAAAAGTTGAAACCTTTTCATTTTGGTTTGGATTTTGGCAGTTTTCAAAGGGCTTTAATAATATGAGTGTTTACTTTGATCTTCAAGAAAGGAAACCTAGGATGCAGGACTGTATTTCCCCAATTCACGTACATTAGAACCGTGGAACATATGTAGGGATGTCCAGAAAAGAGCCCACTGCGCGTGACTCTATTTTTCATAGTACGTGGCTGGATACTTACGTGACATAGACTGTGTGTCACTCCAGAATTCATACATTAAAATCTGATTCCTTGTATTAGGGCGTGAGGCCTTTGGCAGGTGTTTAGATCATGAGCATAGAGCCCTCATGAACAGGCTTAGATAAACGGGCCCAAAGGAGTTTGTTCGCCCCTCCATCATGAAGGGCACACGGAGACCAGGCTCAGCTCTTGAAGAAGCAGGCCCTCGCTAGACGCTGTCTGCTGGGGCTGCGACCTTGGATGTATTTTCAACATGCAGTCAACAATAGCTTTTAAGAATCTACAGAAATCCTATGATAATTTTTCATTTCCCCCAGAATTGTGAGAAATACATTTTTGTTGTGTATTAGCAACCCACTTAGGATATTTTGTTAAAGCAAGTCAAACAGACTAAGACAATATATTACCGTATCTTTTTCTATTTAAAATGCACATTTATTTCTGGTCACTTCTTATCCCTTTCCTTACTGTTGCCCTAACTAGAATCAGCACTGCCTTTCAGGGGGTCACCACAACAGCCTCCCCAATTCCATGCATCTCCCTGCTTCTGGCCCTGCCTTTGTGTTCTATTTTCAACATGCAGCAACATTAGCCATTAAGACTCTGCAGAAATCCTGTGATGGTTTCTCATTTCCCTCCCAACAAAAGCCAAAGTGCTCACAGCGTCCACAAAGCCCTGGGCTGCCTGCCCTCCCCTGCCCCTCCATCCTTCTAGACTCTTCTCCTTTTCCCTGCTCAGCTTCAACTGTACGAGGTCTGTTGTAAGTTTCTCCAGTCATCAGGAAAGCTCCCATCAAAGTACATTCACCTTGGCTGCTCTCTGCTTGGAAGGGTCTCCCCAGCCACAGGGCTCATCTCCTCACCTATCAGCTCAGTTGGCCCCTCCTCAGTGGCCCGACTCTCACCAACCCACCTGTCTCCAGAGCTAACCTCGCCCTGATGCATCTGGTGACCCTGATTTACCTTCTCCCACTTGCCTTGTATCTACTGCATTTATCATCTAAGAGCATACTGTGTAATTAAGCAATTTATTATGTTTATTTTGTGGCTTCTTCATCTAGAGAGTGAGGTGCAGAAAGGCAGGGATTTTATTTTACTGTGATGCTTCTCCAGTCTCTAGAACGGCACCTAACATATATTAAGTTCTCAGTACATATTCAGTGAATGAAGAAAAAAAAAAGAAAGAACATACACTCTCTGTATGTTTTTGAAATCAAAATACATCATATAAATGACACGTTCCCTTTTTTTCCTGTTATAAAATGTATGGTGCTTGTTATTGTTACTTATGTCTTATAATATAAGAAATATAAATCAAGGGACACTTGCATTTTTCCAAACTCAGGATGCCAGAGTTAATTTAATATCTGGTAAAAAGAGCTTACTGTCATTGGTGACTTCTCTTTTAATTTTATCACGCCCCTCTCTCTACCTGAAATTAATTTTTTGCCACGTTGCCAAGCCCTGCCAACTCTGCTTCAGTAATAACTTCCTCATGAATTTTCTTCCCTCCTTCCCCATTAGGGAGGAGACACATGCCAGTAATCCCAGAGGGGAAGCCAGCACCCTTCACAAATGGCCTTCAAAGCAATTAGACTTCTTTTGGGAAGCAATATTGAGCCACTGCATTTTTTTTATGCAATCTGAATTTTTAGAAAGGTGACTCTGACAGTGATGTATCAGATGGCCTGGAGGTCAGTGATATATTAGAATTTGTAATTTTGCACTAATTCTTGATGTCCCCTTTTGACTTTTGTATCACTTTTTCATCTACTTTCTCTTCGGCCACCTACTGACATCTGAAACCTGCTCTTTCCCCAGGCGTCCACATGTGCAACAGAGACCCAGGCTGAGAGGCAACCCCAGTTCCAACCCCTGGGGCCTCCTCCTGGCTGTCTAGTATGCAGGGACCAGAAAGATCAAGGGAGAAAGGAGGGAAGGAGAAGAGCTTGACATTGATGGGCATTTCATGTGATTTCTAAGTCATGTCAGGTAATGTGAGTTCGTCCCATTTTACAAAAGAGGGACTTGGCCGGGGATGGGCCTCCTGCCTGCAATTCCAGCAGGAGAATTGCTTGAGGCCAAGAGTTCAAGACCAGACTGGGCAACACAGTGAGATACGATCACCACAAAAAAATGAAAAAAAAAACATAACTAGGTGTGGGAAGACACACGTGTAGTCCCACTACATGCTACACTGAGGAAGGAGGACTACTGGAGCCCAAGAGTTTGAGATTGCCGTGAGCTATGACTGGACACCACTCCAGCCTGGGTGATGGAGGAGGCCCTGTCTCAAAAAATAATGATAAAATGTTTAAAAATTAAACAAAGGAGGAAATCGGAGGTTCAAAATCCTCAACCATTTTTAACGAACATCATATAGGCAGTGAGATTCAAGCCCATAGCTACCCAGAACGATAAAAGAATAAGACTTGGCTGACCCCTAATGAACTTCTGAGTTCCAGGTGCTGAAATATATTCTTTACATGAATTTTTTAAATTCCAATGGCCCACTGAGGAACTTTAATTTTTACGGAACAAGAAAGTGAAGGTAGAAAGATTAAATAAATTTCCCCAAGTTGACATAGCTCGTAAATGATGATTCTAGGAGTACAGCCCAGTTTAATCTAACTGGGGCGAGAAGTCCCATCCCCCACACTCAATAAACTCCACTATGGGCCACAAGGACACACACTGGCCTGGCCCTGACCACTGTGTGATGGCCTGTTGGCCTTGGACATCAGCGGACCCACTGCTCTCGCCACTGTCAGCAAGCCTGCAACAGCCGTTTATCCTGTCTCCATCCATGGGGAAAAAGGGATATCTCCCAGGTCAGACCCCTAAAAACAAAAGCTCCCTTTTTTTTGCACCATTTCCTGTTTTAACAATTTATACTCCGTCCACTACTTGCCCTTATAATTGTGAGGAAGAGATAAAACTCTAAAGCTTAAGATACAACAATTATAATTGAATTTCAGCTATGACTATCAAAGCAGAAAACGCCTCTGTAAACTTTAAGATTCCACCATTGTTTTCCTGCTCAGCACTCTGGTTACACATGGACTTGGCAGCATTTTATTCAAAACCCAGAAGGTGACTTACCCCTTTTTTTCTCTTTAAATATCATTTAGGGTTGGCTCTAGGGTAGAAAGTTTTTAATTAGATAGTTGTTAATTTGCATCTAAGGAGTTATTACTCAAAATAGTCAGTGATATGAAAACTGGTTCAAATAAAGACTTGGAAAAATTTAATTCCCAGAGGTATGGTATAAGAATAATGATAAATTAAAAGCATCACTAATGTACTCACACCAAGCTCACATGTGCAAAGAAATGGAGTTTATTTGTAACTGACGGGGCTTGCCTTCCAATCTCACACCCACCAGGTAGTTTAGAAACTATGGTTAAACTGTCGATTCAGGCTTCTTTGGTAATTCAGCCCATCTCTTTCTGTAACTCTGGTTCTGCTGCCATGAGTCAGAGGAACGCGTGTGAGACGTCTGCCCTCCCCGCCTGGAGTGGCGTGGAATGAGTGAGGTGTGTGTCACCTTAGGTGCGGTGGAGACCTGGTGTCGGTGACATGGCATCTGAGCTTTCCTGGGCTGCTTTTGTCCATCATCCCCTGTCCATCTGCCGGGCATTCTGGAGCCTCCCCTGCTAGCATCTGGTTAGTGGTGTTCATTGTCATGCTGGTTTCCTCAGTTCTTACCCTGCTCCAGTCCCCGTGAAGGCGTCTCCCCTTGCTAATGAGCCCCCATCTCCACTTCTGTCTCAGTAACATGTCCCTTGACACATGACTGAGACTCCCAGCTGGGTTTCTGTCTGGAGAGGACAGTTTTGTTTCCTTGAGGGGACTTCTTTTTGACAATGTTCCAAGCAAATCCTTTACCGACTTTCATCCAGCTCCTTCTGGTTAATTCCACAGGACACCCAGGTACTTCTAGACAGCCACCACACCATCTAAGAGCTGAGGGAGATTTTGAGGGACTTAAACATGGACTTTTTCATACAAAACCACCTGAAGCCATTGAATTTCATGTGCTGTAACAGCCTCGGTGGTTAAGCAGAAACGCCTGTAAGGTGAGAGCTCCCAAGTCCTCTTCGAGGAGTAGGAGGCCCTTTCCCCTCAAGGAACTCCTCACACTCTCCTCGCGTCCCTGTACTTCTGTCCTGTTCAGACCTCACTCCGGAGATTGAACAGTAGAGAGACTGGAGCATCATCGTTCACTAGTCTGTCCACCTGCTACCCAGAATCGGGGGAAGAGAGGGCCGGGCATTCCCCACCTTCTCCCTAACCCACCCCACTCTCACTCTCCAGGACTTAAGACTCCCCAGTATTGTTTGGCTTCTCAATAGTTAAAGACAAAAATAAAGGAATTTAGAAAATCCTTTTGTTTCAAATTTCATATACTATTGCCTTGGCAGAAAAAGTCCAAAGAGCCAGCTTTTGAGATTCAAACCTGATCAATGGCTTCTTTGTTCTAATCTTGGAAATGCCCAGCTTTGCTTTCCCAGAGACTATATGCTTGGGAGGTGGAGGTTTGCAAGGAGGGAACTTGACTTAAGGAATAAGTGTCAGTACTTTGATTTATTATTTCAAACGATTTCAAATAATTCTCATTATGACTTTCACTAAAATAACAACAATACTAGGTTCTAACTATGTCAGATACTGTGTACCAACTTTTTTTTTCTTTTTACTTAATTCTTACAACCAGTCTGCTATGAAACTCCTACTACACACATTTTCAGAGGAAAAAACCAAAGATCAGAGTGATTCACACTGCCGGGAAGGGGTTCTTTCTATTATCCATTGCAGTCTAGAAGGGGTTCATTCAATTATACACTGCAGTCTAGAATGGTGTTCTCAGTTTGATGAAAACCCACAGGAGAAATGCAATTTACATCACAATCCAAATACACACATAACTGAAAAAGGAGTTTCACTTAAAAATACTCAAAGTTTCTTATATTCTGTGTAATTCTCACCTTTTCTCTTTTTTATAATGCTAATCACAATCAACTAAATTGATTTCATGACCTACTAAAAAGTCATAATTGACAGTGGAAAAACACCTGCTCCGGCATTCGCAAAGTCAATATCACAGAATTCAAGAAGAAATTACATCAAACTGCATTGCCATTTGCAAATCAGAGGCTAAGGCAATTTTTCCTGGACAAGTTGTAATTGGAAGAGCTTGAGTATGAAAGACTTGAAGCAAGTAAAATAATGAATAAAATGTCAATTAAATACTGTTAAGTAGCTTTAAAACGACTTGGCGAAATCCAGAAGCTGAACAAACACGGATTTGTGGTTGACTTGCCATTTTTAAGTCGTGTCACCAACTCTCCCTTGATTTAACCCCTCAGAGTTTGCGTCTAGATATTTTCACCCTTAATTTTAATCTTCAGGACTTAATTTTATATCAGAGTTTTTACATTTTCTCAAGGATTTAGATTAAAACGCAGCACAGTTTCCTTAAAAATTATACTCCGAATCTCTAAAATAGTTTAAAAGGAGAAAAACTTTCATGAGCTCCAAATTTTTGGATCTTAAAAGATTTGAGTCAGTTAATAGCAGTATTTGGGGGATGAATGAACGATGTTTCAAGAAACAGAAGGTTCAGGATGTGTTTGTGAATTTCCAGGTCACACACCTAGAAAAAGCCCAGGATTTCTGCTTTTTCCTTCTAAGGCTCATTATAAGTTGAGCTTTGCTCTTGGCAACTTTCCCGTAAATCAAGAAATGAGCCCTCTGCCCTGTTTACTGCACTTTCTAGTTCTCACTAAATTATACCTTTGGCCTCTGGGACATTGGCAATGGCACCAGGACATGGTTACAAATTGAATTAGTATTGCCAAGCAGATTCTTTTGACATTCTGGAAGACCTAATCCATCAGTTACCTGCTGAAGCTGAGTGGATGACATTAGGAGCTCTTAGTGGAAGGTTTTTGAGATACACAACTGGAGAATAAAATAGAAGCTTTTGAAAAAATATGGGAAAGAAACTACTCTAACTAGGAATGACTATTTGCATAGATACTAGGAGACCTAAATTCTAGTCCTGCAATCGTCACAAGATACTCACAAAGTGACTTGGACTTTTAGGGTTCAGATTCCCCACCTGTGAATGTCTGCTGCAAGCTGATCCCTTGTAAATGGTCCCGTCACTTCTAGTATTAGACCTAATGTTTAGAATCAATTCCTACCCTCACATTTCAATGGAAGATGGAAATCACCATGTTAGAGCCACTTTCTTCAACACCCACATGAGATAAGAACACTTCAGAGAGTACTATCAATATCCACTTTTAAGAAGAACCTAGTGGTTTCAAGAAAGAGTTCAGAGAGAAAAAAACACCCTATAAACAAGATCCTGGGATGAGAAATTCATATAACCTGCAGGGGGCGCTAAGGTACTTTTTAGAGAAAGAATCAGGTGGCTGGACGGGAGAGGTACCTGTTACCCCAAACTGAGAAACAAAAGTTAGAGAGGTATCTTCCTTTATCATTCTTCAAGTGGTTCTGATACTCACGGCCTTCTCTCTCAAGTAAACAGCTTAGACAGTAATCAGCGACCATAAAAGATAAACTACTAACTAACAGAAAGGAGAAAAAAAATGTCAAAAAGAGAAGCTTTCTTTGTAAGGGTTTGATAAATGAACTTTTTCTTCTTAATAACCTCAAGACCTGCCATTTGATCAGGATTAAAAAATTCAAGGAGAAAATATTCGAAGCTCATGACACATTGATTATTGGCAGAGCTAAGGTTAAATTACAAGGGGAATCTAAGGAGTGTTAGTTCTTCCTTTGGAAAGTAGGGTCAAAGGAAATATAACAGATGGAAGACACAAGTCAATGCCTTATATTTCGGGACCACTTCTCAAGAAGGAACGAAAGCAATTAAAAATGACGCCAAGAAATGCCCTTACATTTATATCATTCTGAACAATTTATAAAGCTCTTTCGTAAAGCTACTATCTCATTTGATCCTCAGAATGGCCATTTTATATTTGAAGGTTTGGAGGGGTTGAGTGGCTTGCCCAAAGTCACACGGTAAATTTCAAAGCCGAGTCTTTCGTAGAAATTGATTTCTAGTGATTTTAAACAGATCACTGGGCTGCTCTACCAACCAAGTGTGCTTTGGGGAACTTATTCACAGTGGAAAAAAAATCTGTTGCAAGCCCAAAAGATGTCAGTTTATGTTGTAAAGTGAAAATCAAATGGCAGATATTCACAAAGCAAAATAAAGACAATTTCTCATCGCATGCTTTGTAGCTCTAAGAAGCTAACAGGAATTTTCACAACACAAATGGCTAATCTTCACAGCACGCCAAGTTGGCAGCTATGTCGTCTGCCTGATCAACAATACGCCATGCTGTTACAACTCCTCTGGGTGAAGGTACCATTTCCAAAATGTCCCTGACGGGAAGTAAAGAGAATTTTAACAATAAAAGTCAATAGAAGAGGTAGGTCCACAAATACTTTCCAGTCTACTCCCCGCCAGCCCATGGAAAACAAAAACAATGCAGTATTGCCTGCATACCGATGATCAGTGTCCCAAAGCTCCAGGAAGAGAATCTGGAAACAGTCAAAACAGGAAGAACAAGTTTGGGTGTGAACTCCCCTGAGAAGCCTGGGGCCTCATGCTGAGACATGATGATGTCATGGGCTTGAAGAGAACCTTTGAAGTCAGACCCTAGGTTGAAACCCAGCTCTGACTCTTAGAAGATGTCCTTAGACCCATTGAGCCTCATGTTTTTGTACAGTGAGAATAAAATATTGGTCTTGCAAGTTCAATGTAAGAATAAGAAATAATGCCTGTAAATGTGTGGCACATAATAAATCCTCAATGAGTGATACCTGGAATTTCAGAGTCCCAGATGCTTAGAAAATGGGGCACAAAGTAATATTGAAAGGCCTAAATTTTTGGCTGGCTGCTGTGGCTCAGGCCTGATCCTAGCACTCTGGGAGGTCAAGGTGATGGATTGGTTGAGCTCAATAGTTTGAGACTAGCCTGAGCAAGAGTGAAACCTGTTTTTATTAAAAATAGAAAAATTTGCCAGCTGTTTTGGTGGGTGCCTGTAGTCCCAACTACTTGGGAGACTAAGGCAAGAGGATCATTCGAGCCCAAGAGTTTGAGGTTGCTGTGAACTATGATGCCATGGCACTCTACCCAGGGTGACAGAGTGAGACTGTGTCAAAGGAAAAAAAAAAAAAAAGATAAAGGCCCAAGTTTTCCTCTTCTCCAACTGGCTTATGGCTAGTCCTGACACCAGGCCTTACAAGAAGTCTGAACACCCAACAAGCTGAAGGCTCTGTCAGAAGACATCTTTTGTCCAAGTGTCACTTTGTGTCTCCAAGTATAAAAATGTATTATATGTTGATTTGAATGAGTCCTCCAAGATCAAAGATGGATTCTGAGTGTTAGTTGTCAAATGAACAAACGATTGTGGAAATATAAAAGCAAAGCAATTCATGTTGCCTTAGGAATAGCTCATTTACAAAATCTAATATGCTATTACATTGACATATTTCCTCATTTCATCTATTAAATCTTCCATTTTAGTAAAACTAGTTTGTCACCACCAAATGCTACGATTATGTGCACTTATGTACACATCAGATGTGTACAATCTGCCTGTAACGTCTAATGAATGCTGAATCCAATCTGAACAAAGCAGGGAATTAAAATTGAGGTATGAATTAATAGCCTCTGCATTTCAAATATCTTTTAACTGTACCTACATTAGAAAAAAATGTTCTGAATATATAGCTTTTTAAAATTTTAGTTCTTCTAGCACATGAATCAAGCTATAACTTATTCTTTAGTAGGAAGGCCATTTTAAAAACCCAATGAAAAATAGATAATTGAATAGAAACACCCCTCCCCCCCCCATTAACTGTGATATGTTAATGGGTCCTGCTTGTGAGACATTGTATTGGGGGTAGGGAGTCACCCTCCGTTTCCCTGAATTTTTTTGTTCCAATCTTCAGTCCAGGACTTGGCCTATTTTATTGAAATAAGCCTGCATCTGGCCTGGGAAAAATGTTTATGTGAAAACTGACCTCTTTCTGAGACTCTCGCCACCTTGTCTGCAGTGGAGATGAGTGTGCTGGTTCCAACCCTCTGTTCACTAAGACATTGAAGAGTTCTTCAGGCTCTACTAGGCCTGAGAAGAGTCTATTGAGAGTCTCAGTCTTTTTCTTCCTGCCAATTCACTTTTTTTATTAGGCTGATAAACTCCTGAATTGCTGAAAAACAGCTGTTCGAAGAAGGATTTAGCTGATTCTCATGGGGTTGCTGGGTGCGTGGGAGACACATTTGCGTCTGGGATCCACTGGTCTCTAACACGGTTCGACCTGAGTGACCCCTCTTTCTCGCTCTAAAAAGGTTTCTGGAATGTGGTGGAAGCACAACACTTTTCAGAGAAAGCCACAGCCACTCAATCAATTTCCTTTTCCACCCCTGTCTCCATCTTAGTGAGGATCGCTCTCTATAAATGCCCATCTTTAAAATTAGAATATCAGGTAATTTGAAGTGCAGCTTGGCTTCTTGGCTTAAAAAAAGGAAGAAAGAACAAAAAAGAGCCCGGCAATAACATCTTAAGTGCTAACTAAGGTTAAGCTTGGTCAGAAGCAGGGAAGGATTTAAACTGTTAATTTTCACATATTGCTCAAGTAGGCAAAACCAAAAGCATTTAATGTTTCTAATAATCTCATACATGGTTTCCCTGTAATGTACTATGCAATCTGTATTGATTACTCTGTTGGTGAGATACACATTTAATAAACATGTATTCCAAAGTGGAGTGTAAAATCAAAGTTTAAATTAATATTTTGAAAGCTACTTTTTGCCCCTGAGTGTCAAAACGAAATATCGACTGAGAGAAAAAAAGGCTTACATTTCAATTGCGTCTGGAGAAGCTAATTGATAAAAGGCATTAGGATGAAAAAGGTATTTACAGGCCACAGAGGACCAGAAGAAAAAATTTCATACTTTTTCAAAATATGTTTGATGTACAGATGACTTCCATGAGATTATTTGGACACAGAAAAGATCCTGGAAGGATGTTGTAAAGAAAAAATAAATTTTAGTGCTTCTGAGAAACACACAAAATTTTCCAGTATTATTTAAAAATTATTTAACATTTATCAACATTTAAAATATTAATATAAAATATATTATAGTATAATGTAATGTGATGTATAAAATATAACATTTAAATATTTCAAATATTACTTTACAATATTTCCAATATTATTTAAAAATTGTGACATGGATAAAAATATTGAAATATCAAATCTTGATCTACTACATATACCATTTATATGTATATAATGAAGAGTGCATTAGAGTATAAGGTTTTAGCATTATTTACAAAGGGCATTATTTATATACAAGAGCAAATTTCTTTGCCAAATTGAAGCAACCAGTTTTTCAAACTTTTATTGATTCCTAAAGCAATAACAGCACATCCCAAAATCCACTCCTGAAGTCACCTTACACAGGGAAAATGGGAAAATGTAGCTAAATATACCTTTATTTACAAAATAAACATTATACAAGTTTACAAAGAGGTGGCCAAAACATACAGAATAGTTTGTAAATATTTAGTAAAAGTTTGTAATGAGTATTTTGTAGATAAAGTTACCTGTAGCTACAGTTTCCCATTTTCTCTACATATGATGACTTTATGGGTAACTTCAGAGATAGCCCGTGTTTGCAACTATACCCCGAATTTTCACGTCTTTGATATTCTTCAGAAGAGGTCTATAGAAAGCAAATCATAAATGTATAAAGTGGTAAATAGAAGGGGTGATTCAAAGCAAAAGCAAATTGCCATTCGCAGTAGCAGAGGTACTGTTGGTTTTGATTTGTTATGTGCCTTAATCTGGCATGCTATTTCACCCTTCAGGACACACATCAATACCTTCTTTATGTCTGTCTATTACTACTCATTTAAAAATCTATTTTACATGATTCTTTCAGCCCAAAACAGACCATAATGACACAGAATACAGCATGTGCTTCGTAAATTCTGTAAGAATCAATACTTTGGCTGGGAATTTGTCAGTCTCTGAAAGTTATGCATCATTAAATTTTATTGTTATTACAGTGGACTCTTCCTCAAAGTTCTGTACCTAACTCATCCTGGAGAAACGCTTTTAAAGCCGATAAGCTGGAGAGAGGCAAAAGCTGTTCGCCATGGGATGCATACCCACAGGAAATAGCCCTTTCCTATTAAGCACCTATTTTGCTTAATTTGCAAAATGCAAACAGAAAGAAAGCTATTCTCCTCACATATAAGTAGGTCGTTTGTAAGATTTAGGTTATGTTTATCTAAAGGTCACACAGATGATATTCACACAAGTATGGAGAATATGGAAACAATTATTCTACTGACCGGATTTCACTTGCCTCCTGATAGCCGATGAGTACAGCACGCAGGTTAGAAAACAGATGACACCTGCGTTGCTCGCTCATGTTACACTGCTCCCCGGATTAACTGCTAATGAGAACGCTGCCTGCCACTGGGTTTTGTCTTCTGTGAGGAGTACTTGGGGTTTGTCATGATGACTGGTCTGTGTAGATACTTTCTTTCAGCCGCACCTTTGTGATCATGTCACCCACAAATGGCCTACTCAGCCTCAAAACCAAATATTGGCAGAGTGCCATTTTGTCTCCTACTTGCCTCTCTCCTCCCATCAGTCAGGATCGCTCTGTTTTTTTAACCATAATAGACTATTTCAAGTTCTCAGAACAGACCGAGCTCTTGCTGTTAGCTTCAAGGCCTTGGCACCTGTAGTTCCCCTCACCCGTCCTGCCCTTTTCCTTCTTAGCTGTTACTTCTTTACAGAATGTTGTCACGTCTCTAGAAAGTCTTCCCCGATCACTTTAGATTGAGTCTTGTGCTCCTCTATTCTTCTGGTGGACATGCTGTTTTGCTCTGTATTGAAATAGAATGAAATTTATTCTATAATGAAATAGCCTGGGCGGCACCCATAGCTCAGCGGGTAAGGTGCTAGCCACATACACCGAGGCTGGCGGGTTTGAACCCAGCCCAGGCCTGCCAAACAACAGTGACAACAACAAAAAAAGTAGCTGGATGTTGTAGCAGGTGCCTGTAGTCCCAACTACTTGGGAGGCAGAGGCAAGAGAAATGCTTAAGCCCAAGAGTTTGAGGTTGCTGTGAGCTGTGATGGGCGACACTCTACAGAGGGCGACATAGTGAGACTCTGTCTCAAAAAAAAAAAAGAAAGGAAGAAAGAACCTATTGGTCGTCTGACTTCTCTATAACACTCACAATTTTGGCAGGGACTGATCTTATTTGCTATTGTATCCCTTCACACAACCCCATGCATGGCACATAGTAGATGACAAAGAAAAATTATCAACGAATCAATGAATGATGTCTTTCATAAGCAAAGTAGAAGGCAAACACGAGAAATCTCAAAGAGGCATGACTTCAAGTTCATGTTCTGGAGGGTAGAGAACAGGGTATGGACATAGGTGTTTATAAAGAAGAAGAAAAGGAGCTAAGAACAAACATAAGAACATTAATAAAAAAAATTATTTTCATCAGCAACAAGAAAGTAATAGTTTCTTTGTGATAATACCCCCCCAAAAGTTATTTCTCCTATTACTCATTTGCAGACTGCGTGAATATGTAAAAAATAAGGTCATGTGAGTGTAGGAATTACATGAAGTTATAACACCTTTCATAGCATATTTTCACTTATTCCTGTGGCGGAAATGTCTCACCCACTAGTTTGTTGACAATGGCTCCTTTGGAGCCATGTTGCTATGTGGAAGGATTTGCAGAGCAAAGATTCCCTTGTATTCTTTCCTTCACCCAGTTTTTCAGCCTTTCAAGTTTTGCCTCACCTTTTAAAATTTGCCCTTGAGGGGGGAAAAAAAGCCTGAATCTCTCTTCTTAAATGAGTTAATACAATGAAGTGCTTGGAATCTGATTAACTTGCAATACAATACATGTTTATTATTCTTACTTCATACCCCCTGACGTCTTCAAATTACCATTTAAAAGCACCTCTCTAAGTGTAAAAGCAAGGACAGATGGAGAAGAAAAGCAATACAAGGAACTTTCCAGCAAATTCTTGGACCATATCATTCATTTAATGTTACAGTTCATAGAGCCAAGTATAGTGGTTCACACCTTGTAATCTCAGCACTCAGAGAGTCTGAGATGGGTGGATTGCTTGAGTTTAAGAGTTGCAGACCAGCCTGAACAAGAACCAGACCTCATCTCTAAAAAATTAGCTGGGCGTTGTGGCGGGAGCCTGCAGTCCCACCTACTCGGGAGGCTGAGGCAGGAGGATCACTTGAGTCCAAGAGTTTGAGGTTGCTGTGAGGGATGATGACGCCACAGCACTCTATCTGGGGCAGCAGAGCAAGATCCTGTCTGCGGCCAAACAGTAAGGAGTTGTGCCTGGTCAGGTCAGGTGGAAGGAAGCTGGACTCTGACACAGGTAGGGTCTTCACTGGTCTGTGGTTCTTGGTGTGTGCTTTCTTGTACTTCCATAACCCTCATCTCTGATTTTTCTATCAGTCTGCGAGGCGGGTTGGAGTTGGACATTCTCCCACCATCTGCTAAAGGCAGCTTGGCACTGTAGGTTTTGGAGTCAGGAATATCTGAATTTGCATTTTGCCCCACCATTGACTTATCTGAACTTTCTATTCTTTATTTGTAAAAATGAAATTAATAACCTCTTATTTTTTAACAAACTCTCTTGATACCATAATATAAAATTTATGGTTCTCTTAGTGAGAGAAACTGGTAGGAAACTGACTAATGTCAGCTGTGACGGGTGTGCCTACTGTGAGGAATTTGGAATCTTGTGCCATTCACCAGTGCTCTAGTACACCACAATATTTGGTCTGTACCCCATATATTTTTAGTATTCCTACCACGCAGTTTTGTACTTGCTTGGGATTAAGTATGCATTTTTGAACTAACTAGAATTGATAAAATAAGGGATAATCTCTAAATAATGGCCAGAATATACTCCTAAAACTTTAGCATTTTATTACTATGCAAACAATAATTTTCAATATTGCTGAGTTCTTTGAGTTTATATGAAAAGCTTTTGAAAGAGCCTATCAATAAAACTCCCAAAAGTCTTATGAAAAATAAAGGCGTTTTCTACCTTCCTGTGGGTATTTTATTTTTCATCTCTAGGGAGTACTATGTGATATCTTTTATGTGTGTCACTCAGGAAGTGTCATGTACAGTTTCTCAGGTCAAGGTCACCACACCTAATGCGAATTATGTATGTCATAAAACACCTTTAACATTTTGCCTTTCCTATTTATTCTGCCTTTGGACTTCAAAACAAATTTGTGTATTTATTATGACAATTTTCCAGCAATAGCAGCTAAATGTCTTGCTCTGAAAAGATTAGAACGTTGCAATAATTTTCTGACGAAGAAAGTAAAGGGCCTTGAAGACGAGATACCTTTTTCTAACTCAAAGACTCCGTAGAGCTCGCAGCCACCCTATTCCCACAATGCCCAGTAGCTCTAAGAAGGCAGCAGGATATTAACAAATGCTTGGTGAATGAGCAAGAAGATAAACAAGCATTTCAAAGAGTATGGTTGCTGTGATGGATTGCCACAACAGAAGGCAGCATTGGGAAGCATCAGGAACCCAGATGCGGGGGTCAAACATACCTGCGTTCAAGCTTCACCTGTGTGTCTTGTACAAGTTATTTACCTTTTCTCTGCCTCATTTTCTCCCCTCTGTAAAATGGGAGAGAATAATAGTATCCACTTCCCAGGGTTGCTGTGAGGACTGAGTTAAGACGTATAAAACTCTCAGTGTTGAATCCTGTTCAACAGTGACACTGGCAAAGAAAGAAGACGAAGAGCAGAACACATCACTGGTCACCCAGGAGTCAAGGTTAAATTCTTCCCCGTGACCTGCAAGTTCCTAATGCCCTCCACCAGCGCCCGTCCCCCAGAAATGTTCTTCTCTGCCCTCTGTCCCTTTGCTCCCCATCCTCTGTTCCAGCTGCGTTTGCCTCCTTGTTCTTTGAATGCACCAGACACACTCCTGCCTCAGGAATTTCGGGGAAGCTGCTCTGTCTGCTTCAAATGCTTTTCGTCAGACATTTGTGGGGATAATTTCCTTCAATCCTTCCTTCCGCCGTCAGTCACTGCTTAAAATTCATGTTCTCAGTAAGACCTCCCGTTGCCCCCTCTGTGATACCACCTGCTCCCCCTAACCACCTAGTCTCCTTTTTTTCTTTTCTTTTTTTTTTTTTTTTTGAAATAGAGTCTCACTATGCCACCCTCACTAGAGTGCAGTGGCATCACAGCTCACAGCAACCTCAAACTCTTGGGCTCAAGAGATCCTCTTGCCTCAGCCTCCTGAGTAGCTGGGACTACAGGTGCCTGCCGCATCGTCCAGCTAGGTTTACTGTTTTCAGTAGACAAGGTCTCAGTCTCACTCTTGTGCAGGATGGTCTTGAACGCCTGAGCTCAAAACCTCCTGCCGCAGTCTCCCAGAGTGCTGAGATCACAGGCGTGAGCCACCGCGCCCAGCTCTACTTTCATATTTGTCTGATTTCACCTCCTGACATATTTTGTGTTCATTATGTGGATTATTTGTTATCTTTCTCCTTTTACCCTCTAGAACATAAGCCTCATGACCCATAACAGGTGCTCAACAAATATTTGTAAGGTTTCTCTCTCCTTTAAAAGTCCTTTTCTCTCTTGCCATTGTTTATCCTTTCTGTTTAAATCCAATAAAAATGTTCATTTTGCACTGGTATGACTTTGGTTATAGGATTTTCATGAAACAATTGACACTCCCTATCCTGGCCTAGATTTAAAAGGAGCAAGGCAGACGCAAAGCTTAGAAGAGCAAGATTTTTGCTTTGTTTTGTTTTGTTTTGCTCAGCCAAAACTTCATGCCCTTTTGGGCAACTGACAAAATACAAAAGTTGGCATCATTTATATAAAAACATTCCTGATTCAAATCTTTCTTGAAGAAGCTAACCGAATCAACATTCGCAATCGTCAATAAATATTTCTGATTGCAAAAAAGAAGATAATTTTTTAAAATAACAAATAGAAAGACAGGAATTATATGAGTAGAGGAGAAAAGCCAAATTGGGTAAAAAGAGGTCCTTTAGGAGGTAAGAAATCAAAAATTTTGTGAGGCTTGTAGGTAGCTAAGAAAGGTAATTCAATTAAAAATACCAGTGATTTTGTTCCAAATATAAAATGACAAGTGGATATATAAATGCACACCAGCCACACATATTTTCCTTTAAAAGAAGACTAAGAAACAGTTACACCCAGACTATGTACGTTTAATATGTCTAATGTATTAAATAACAAAAATTGAAAAATTAACTTTTTCCCTAATGCAACCCTTTCTCTAAATATACACTTAAGTTTTTCTTATGCTCAAGAAATGTAAATAAATTTTATTTGTTTTCATTAGCCCAAAATATTAAATTATACAGTCCCAGCTGGAAAATATCATTTCTATAGAGCTTTTATTTGCAGCTATTTCCCACAAGATATTTCTATTACTTGAGATTTCAGCAAACTTAATTTTTATTTTTTTGTAAACTTTATGAATTTTTCATTTTTTAAAAATTGATGATAACATTCAGTAACCATTAGAAAATGTTTTTACATATACTTGCCTGTTTAGTAGAGGACTGCTTTTTTGTTTTAGTTTAATTTTTGTTTAATTTCTAAATCTGAGAGGTTAATGTTATAGAACTTTAAATATTATTAGACAAAAGTGAATATGTTCATTAATATTATTTGATGATATTTCCTAAAACCTTGTAACTTGGAAAGCATTTCATTCATTCATTCATTTGCCCATTCAACCACATTTCTATATTTCTTTTCTTTTTTTTTTTTTTTGAGGCAGAGCGTCGAGCTATCCCCTGGGTACAGTGCCATGGCATCACAGCTCACAGTGACCTCCAACTCTTGGGCTTAAGTGATTCTCTTGCCTCAGCCTCCCAAGTAGCTGGGACTACAGGCACCTGCCACAACGCCTGGCTATTTTTTGATTGCAACCATCATTATTGTTTTGGCGGGCCCGGGCTGGATTCAAACCTGCCAGCTCAGGTGTATGTGTCTGGTGCCTTAGCCGCTTGAGCCACAGGCGCCAAGCCAATATTTCTGTATTTCTTTACTACTAAATCAAAGATTGACTTCTTGACTTTGATTTGCAAGAGCTTATTGCTGGGTGGATGCCATCTTGTCTCTGGTGCCGTGATACACTGTGTTTAACTGTCAATATCTATAAACAATTCCCAATATGACCTGTGAATGTCGCACTGTTTATAGTATTTCCGCAATTATTTCTTCAGAAACATGACAGGGGAAATGGGCTCATGTCACCCATTGGATATGAGAAGCATCTAGTGAAAATCATTGTAGGTTGGCTTCTATATTAAGACATTTACTATCACGCACTTGGATTATTTTTTTCATGTTGCAAAATCTTTATAATGGTTTTGATTACTCTTCCTTAATCTCCTTCAGGTCACTATTATTTCTATTTTTAGTGGGAATTCTTCGATTCCTTAGGGCATAGGACAATATCATTTGGGGTTAATTACCAACCTCCTTTGTTGGAAAGTATAACCTAAAAAATGGAATTAAGACAGGGGATAAAGAGAAGCCCAGGGAACAGAGAACATAAAATTGACTTGTTCTGTTCATCTTACTAATATGTCATGCCTGGTGTAGATGGAAGTGTTTTGTATACTTTTTGGTGAATTACAAGACACAAATATAACAGAATTTTACAACTAAAAGCTCATTTCTTTTTTCCAGTGAGGAAAGCAAGACTCAAAGAGAAAGCAAAATTCTAGTCTCTTAACTCTTAAGCTAACATTTCCTCTGCTTCTCCCAATAAGTCTCCATCCTTTCTATATAAAGCTTAACATCACAAAAGAAAAACATCGTATATAAATATAAGTACCCAATATATATACACCATGGAATACTATGCAGCATTAAAAAAAATGGAGACTTTACCTCTTTATGTTTACATGGATGGAGCTGGAAAATATTCTACTTAGTAAAGTATCTTGGGAATGGAAAAAAAAATCCAATGTACTCAGTACTACTGTGAAACCAATTTATAATCACTCACACTTGCATATGAAAAATGAAACACAACTATAGCCTAGAAGAAGGGAAAGGGAAGGAGAGGGGAAGGGAGGGGAGTAGGGTGATAGAGGGAGGGTTACCAGGGGGACCACAGCTACGGAGCATATTACAAATACAAGTTGGATCTATCAGGTGTAGAACACAAATGTCTTAACGCTGTAATTGGGTAAATGAGGTGAAGGCTATGTTGATTAGTAGGACGTAAGCATTCCAATTTGTACAAATAATCCACACATTGAATCCCATAGTGGCGTAAATGTA
>CAUYRH010039113.1:0-59902 GCA_963574655.1 Perodicticus potto
AAAGCATGTTGCTCTTATTTTATTCATTTATTTATTTTTTTGAGACAGAGCCTCAAGCTGTCACCTGGATAGAGTGCCATGGCATCACAGCTCACAGCAACCTCCAATTCCTGGGCTCAAGCGAGTCTCCTGCCTCCGCCTCCCAAGTAGCTGGGACTACAGGCGCCCGCCACAATGCCCAGCCATTTTTTTTTTTTTTTTTTTTTTTTTGGTTGCAGCCGTCATTGTTGTTTGGTGGGCCGGGCTGGATTCGAACCCGCCAGCTCAGGTGTACATGGCTGGCGCCTTAGCCTGTTGAGCCACAGGCACTGAGCTGTTGTTCTTATTTTATGAAAGTGACACCTCATCTTTCCTCTCTGAGTACATGATTTATGGTTTTATTTTTTACACTGCTTCCTGTAGTGCACCTGTTATCCCTAAATTCCATCTTCTCCTATTTGTCTTAGTCTGGGTTTTTTGTGCCTGAGGCCTGTCTTCCTCAAATGTCTGGGGACTGTGGACAAACACTTGGAAGCTCTGTGTATGCGCTCATGGGTGGTGGATTTCCCTACAGGGTTATTCAGTGGGGACCATCCATCTGGCAGAACACCAGCAATGTCAGGATCATAAAGTGCTTTCTCTTTGCTGCCACAATTTTCAGAGTGAAGGGGTATGGGGAGGAGCTTGTCCTTTAGTATCTGTACTTCCACTTAGTATCTGTGGTTTCAATATGGTGCCGGATCCTCCTCTACCAAGCCTGCTGTCTGTAAATCTAGAGCTTCTCTGGTTCAGTTTCTTCGAACAGTAAACTTCTTACTATCTATCAGAATGAGATGGGGGTCACTGCTCAGCTTTGTGAGGTCGGGGACCTAGGAGCCTAATTTCTTTTTACACATATTTTTAAGCAGCCCCTCCTTCAATGCCACTCCTCCCCTACCTACAAAGGCCCCTGGTCCTTCCTACTCCTGCATCTTACCTACAGCCCTGTGGCTGGAGGAACAGGCTTGCATGCTTGCCCTTAGATTTCAGATACTTTCTTATACCCACTGCCTGGGGGGTGACCACTCATTCACTGACTTCCAAACTTATATTGATGCCTCTTGTCTGCTGTTGTTTCCACTGCGGTTCTACTTGTCCTTGTGGGTTTACTCAATTTTCATTCCTCTGATGCTCTTTTTGGGGTTTTGAGAGTGGATATAAACACAACTATCATGTCTAACCAGATGTTTTATAATGCATCTTAATTCTACTGTTTTTTTCTCATCCAGTAATACTTCCTCAGAGGTCAGATGTTTCAAAGCAACACCTGGCAGTCACTAGAATACAAATTCACTTCACAAAGATACAGGATTCTAGGTTATGCTCTATTGAGGAGATCAATTACGTATCTTTAGTGTAGTCCTAGAATCAAACACAGGTCAGCTTTTTTCTATTTCCCCGTGGTTTTTATTCATTTTTTTTGTCTTTAATACTCTAGTCATTGTGGGTATTATGCTCTTTTCATCTTATTGTTAACAAAAATCACTACTTCACAAGTCCCCAATATTCTGAATCAGATTTTCTCTTGATTTCCACAATCAGGATCCTTCAAAATTTCAGCTTACCAGGTCCTGTATGTCTAGGGACAATTTATACAAGCATCTTTCTCCCATTTCCACCCTGAAATTCCCCAGGTTGTTATTTTGGCAGAGTTCTGATGACTTACAGTTATTAAAGAGTTATGGTAGAAGAGAGTTTATTTAGGTACCAATTCCCGACATGAAATGTCTTAGTTTTATATTAATAAATTAATAACAATTAATAACCTAAGGGAAATCCAAGCAGCAATAAAATAACCAAATCTTCAGTCAATAAAGAAGCATAAAACCATTCAAATAAAAAGAGAGACACACAAAAAGTGTATGTGAGTCTGAGCATTATATATCTTCCTGAGGAACTTTACTAGTGGTGGTGGTGGTGGTGGTACGTGCCTGGGGGAGTGCAATTTAGGATTACCCCTGAGCGGTCTTACCTTGGTGTGGGAGACTAACTTGCTGAGTTAGTTGACTCATGAACCTTCATGTAGAACACGTACATTGTATATATGGCTTTGTCCAGATCCATTAACCTAGCAATTCTTTAGAGCATTAAAGACTCTAAATAGGCAATTGTTGCCTTTTAATGATTCCTTCACTATGATGATGACATGATCTGACAACCTCTTTATAGCTTCAAGAAGCAATTGAACCTTTTTGCAATCAGAGCAACAGCTGAACAATAACACCATCAGAGCCCAAATTGCAATTATTTTGCAGACAAATGACAATAAAATTAGTCCAGATAATAGTTTAAGTAATTCTGATGGACCTTTCAAGATTCAGTATTATAGACACTCTACGGAGCTGAATGGAAGCGATTGCTTCCTTTTGTTTGGTTTTGTTTTCTTAAAAGAGGAGGCACAAAATCGGCAATTCACCTTCAAAAATCTCTCAAGTCAAGGGTATCTTTAAATTGTTTTTTGATATAGAACAGCAAAAGTTTTAGTCAAGTGTTTGAGCATATGAGCAGACCAGAAGAGGTGTTTGGCAATGTTTCAGCTTTTTCGGAAGACTCTTTTAACAGCCTTCTCCACCCCCAGATCCACCTCCGCCTGACATCAAGGTGGCTTCCCCCAAAAGAGGACAGGTCAGGCTTTTACCTTGCATAACATTCACTGACTTTTATGCCTAGCATTCAAAACATGCACAACCCCTTAACACAGTACATATTTGCTTTAGCTGCTTGCAAATAATCTCAATTTTGACTGGTTCCTTAAATAACTGAAAAAGTCAGATAATAACTGATATTTGAAAGGACCAGCCAAAGGTGGATTCTAACATTTATTTCTGTAGAATTCTAAAAGTGAATTCTGGAATACAGGGCTTTTGAAATGTTCACTGACATAAAAGTTCCATTTTCAGTAAGTTTGAAAAAGCTACATGTTGGCTCAGCGCCTGTGGCTCAACGGGCTAAGGCACCAGCCACGTAAACCTGAGCTGGTGGGTTCAAATCCAGCCTGGGCCTGCCAAATAACAATGATGGCTGCAACCAAAAAATGGCCGGGCGTTGTGGTAGGCGCCTGTAGTCCCAGCTACTTGGGAGGCAAAGGTAGGAGACTCGCTTGAGCCCAGGAGTTGGAGGTTGCTGTGAGCTGTGATGCCACGGCACTCTACCCAGGGTGACAGCTTGAGGCTCTGTCTCAAAAAAAAAAAAAAAAAAGCTACTGTAATTACCGTAATTCCTTTTTAGAGATTCATGATACACATTAGCATTTTAAAATCTCTGAAAATTTCTATATAAATAAATCTACATTAACAGAATTTAAGAAATACAATTCACTATAGACATCTTTGTACACAGACTATTCATTTTGTAGGGGATCAGGATATATCACCCCAAAATATGCCACTTTGGCAGGAGGATTATTTTGAGCTGAAGACAACTGAGAAACAGCAGATGTAGGAAAAGCTCTTGGCCTTTTCCATATTTGCCTAAAAGTAGGTCATAAATCTCCCATGAGAAAGATGTCCTCTTCTTGTACCAGGAAGACAAGAATCTTCTTATCACCAGAGAGGACAAGTCAACACTGAGAGCGTCTGTATAAACAGATCTTACTAAAATAACCCTTATATTCAACTGGTTCCCTCTGGATAATTCCTAGTCATTTTCCCACAATTGGCCCTAGAATCCCAAATCCTCTTTCTCATGTCTAGTCACATCTCCACGTTTTATTGCCCTTTGTTAAAATGATATATAAGACTCTGAGCCTAACCATTTCTTTAGGTTTTTAACTTCTTTTCTGTGAAGTTCCTGTGCCTTTTCTCGTATTAATCTGACTTTTGTCAATTAAATTTGCAGACCCCAGACACTGAACCTAAGAGGGTACAGAAAAAGTATTTTCCTCCTCTACAATTTACAAAGCAGCAGCTTCTATCCTTTCAGAAAACACTGAGTTAAAATAAAATAATTATTTACTTAATGAAGTAAAGAGTAATTATATCAGAAAAATCCAAACTATGGAAAGCTACTACAATTGTATGCAACTAATTAAAAGTCAAAGCAGAAAGGGAAATGAGGTATTTCACACACCTTTGTTAGCTAAAAAAAGGTATACATATTTGACAGAAAAGATACACTTTTTTGAACTGAGTAAACTGGTAGAAAATAGTATTATGTCAATGTTAGTTCCTTGCTTTGAATATTACACTATAATTATGGAAGAGAATGTCCTCATTTTTAGAAAATGTGCAATGAAGTACTTAGGGGCAAAAGGGCATTATGTCTGCAAATTACTCTGAAATAGTTCAAAAACCAATTGCATATACACCCCAAAATACGTCCATATACAGACATGTAAACATAGATAGATACACATACACACAGAGTAAGAGAGAACCAAAGAAAAGTATGATAAAACAAACACTGTAAAATTTTAACATTTGAGGCATCTGGTTGAAGGGTATATACATAGGAATTCTTTATACTATTCTTGCAACTTTTATGTAAATGTAAATCTAAAATTATTTCAAAATAAAACTACTGAAAAGAGTATCTTTAAGGGATAGAGAAAAGCAAGTGCAGAAGGTATTTTTAACAATTTTACATAAGCATGAGTGATCATTATACCTTTTTTAAAAATTAAAATTCTGGAATGGGTGCTGTGGCATACGCCTGTAATCCTAGCACTCTGCAAGGCTGAGGCGGGTAGACTGCCTGAGCTCAGAAGTTTGAGACCAGCCTGACCTAGAGTGAGACCCGTCTTTACCAGAAATAGTAGTCTCAGCTACTCGGGAGGCTGAGGCAAGACAATTGCATGAGCCCAGGAGTCTGAGGGTGCTGTGAGCTATGATGATGTCACAGCACTCTACTCAGCATGACAGAGTTAAGACTCTGTCTCAAAAAAAAATTCTGCTCTATGGACTTTATTGAACTTGTGCTCTCTGAATATTGGTGAATATGTATAATAGATTGAAAATGGTAGCAATTTTATGTCAGTTAGCCTATGCTTATTTTAAAAAGTGACAATTTGAAAAAAAAATTGAGAATCTGTTTAAAGGATAAGTTAATTCATATTAATGTACCTAGAGTCATATATAAAGATAACGCCATGGTGGGTCGTTCTGGAGACTGAGGCAAATGGAAAAAAACTCAATAATATGGATCCTGTCTTTATTTAAAATTTTGAATGTTTGTTCATCATGAATTTTTTGCATTGATTTTGAATTTTAAAAATATTGCATGAAAATATGATCTATCTTAACTATAATTTTGGCACCTCCTTAAATTTTATATCTGAGTCCTGGCCGTGCATAAGTAACAAAAATTATCCAGCTATTGTAGCATCTGGCAGATTGCAGGAAGAAAAGGGAGGAGTGCCAGCCTTGTGCTGGGTCTGCACTGGGGGACTCACACATCTCAGTTAGTCCCTGCAGTAGTCCAGACAGGTAGAGGTTTTGACCATTTTACAAAAGGAAGCTGAGGCTGAAGACAGTGACGTACTCTGGAATATACAGTAAATGCCAAAACAGTATTTCAGTCTGGTCTTCATCTAAAAATTGATCACACCATCTCCCAAAGGTATCACGCTTAGAGCAATCTAATGGCAGATAAAGCAACAATGCTTAGTTTTTCAGTTTTCTCTCTAATATACGTAGAAGCTTGGTTTCAAACATAATCCTTTACATTCTTCATATAAACTTGGACGACTTGTAGTTATAAGGTTGTTCTTTTCTTCTGAGACAGGGTGGTACATTCTCTTGCTCAGGCTGGAGTGCAGCTCAATGCAACCTCAAACTCCTAGGCCCAAGCAGTCCTTCTTCCTCAGACTCCCAAAGTGCTAGGATCACAGGTGTGAGCCACTGCACCCAGCCCCAATTACAAAGTTTTCAATTAAGTGTGATCTCTAATGGTATTAGCATAATTTTGGTTGTGTTGAACATGAATAGGAGCAGTTTTTATAATAAGGGGCAGAGATGTGGCCATGGAGATGAAACGGGTTTGTAAACTGCAGCTGTTTACCAAAGGCACAGTTGGAAAACTATATACATATTGCAAACATTTTGGCTTAACTCTGTTACAAAGAAAAAACAAATCTCTTGATTGGCTAGGTAAGGCTTTCCTCATTAACTTCTGGTTGACCACTGTGAGGAATTACATAAATGTGCTACAGAGAGTCACATTTTTAATAAGAGTAAAATCACAAGTGGGGAGATGGTTTTAAAGGAAGAAAACATATGACTTAAAATCTTGGCAGTAAAATAAAATCAGAGTTGATGATAGCTAAGTCTTCTTTAAAAAGCAAAATAAAAAATTAATGAAGATGTTTGAAAAATACATAAAAATTGATAATTATCCTAATCTTTTATATAGAGACCCAATGACACATTACAGGTGCATTGTTAATAATTCTAATTTTTTTTTTTTTTTAAGAGACAAAGTTTCACTTTGTCACCCTTGGTAGCATGCCATGTCATCACAGCTCACAGCAACCTCTAGCTCTTGAGCTTAGGCGATTCTCTTGCCTCAGCCTCCCGAGTAGCTGGGACTACAGGCACCCGCCACAATGCCCGGCTATTTTTTGTTGCAGTTTGGCTGGGGCCGGGTTTGAACCCACCACCCTTGGTATATGGGGCCAGTGCCCTACTCACTGAGCCACAAGCACTGCCCAATTCTTTTTTGGCAACTGGATTTTCATCCAAGTATCAGTAATGTTTGTGTGAATGTACTAGCTTGAAAATATTTTTGTATCTTTATAAAATATTGATGTTTGGATTACTTCCCATTTCAGTTTTTCTTGATGTGTAAGACATCACTATAATAATTAGGGATGTGCCTAGAATTCAGCATTTGTTCATTTTATAAGCTTTTGTCCAATATCTATTGTAGATGCAGTTTTTTTAGGGACTGCAAATGATATTCCAGGAAAAACCAAGTATGTCTATGAGATAATTGGGAAACAACTATGACTAATCCCTGAAAGAGTAAGATCAAATTGAATGCCACAACAATGCTAACTACCATGTAATGAATCTTGAATTCCTCTGCTCCAGAGAGTGAGGCTGTTTCAAGGCATTGCAGCACCACTCAGATGGACAGCTCCCTGACTGGCCTTGTGTGGTGTGGGGTAGAAAGAGTCCTACTTTGGTAGGGAAGTCTAGTATTTCCCACGAACTACTGGAGAATTGGACAAGGCAAATTTTGTAGGCTTAGGGTTCTTCACCTGTAAATGGAGGATATTAAATGAGATGATTTATCAGAGCATATTCTAGCATTCTATCCTAATGGCTACTGATAATGAGTAAAATTTTTTAAATGTTATTTTTTATAGTCTTTTTATTTATTTATTTATTTTTTTGAGACAGAGTCTCACTTTGTTGCCCTCAGTAGAGTGCTGTGGAGTCATAGCTCACAGCAACCTCTAACTCTTGGGCTCAAGCAATTCTCTTGCCCTAGCCTCCTGAGTAACTGGGATACAGGTGCCCACCACAACGCCTGGCTATTTTTAGAGGCAGGGTCTCACTCTGGCTCAGGCTGGTCTTGAACCTGTGAGCTCAAGCAATCTACCTGCCTCAGCCTCCCAGAGTGCTAGGATTACAGGCGTGAGCCACTGCACCTGGCCCTTTACAGTCTTTTTTAACATTTCAGATTAATATGAGAATACACATGGTTAGGTTACACTGCATTTGTAAGGAAAGGTCTGAGTTGTAGCTGAGTCCTTCACCCAGCAGTGTGCCATATACAAGTACATTATACCTGTGAGGTGGGAACTTACTATACTCCCTATCCCCAAGTTGGGAATTTGTGTTTTTCTCTCACTTAGGCGTGTAGTTATCTACTAGAATCAACTTAGTGTTGAGTACAGAGGATGCTTGATTTTCCATTCTTGAGACACTTTACTTTGGTGAATGTTCTCTAAATCCTTTAAGGTAAATGCAAAAGATACAAAGTCTACATTTTTTATGGCTGAATAGTAGTTCATGGTACATACATATACCACAGTTTATTAATTCATTCCTGTGTTGAAGGGCACTCGGGCTGTTTCCACATCTTTGCAATTGTAAATTGGGTTGCTATAACCATTTGAGTGTGTATGTCCTTATGGTAAAATTACTTTTTTTCTATTGAGTAGTTTAAATACCTAGTAATGGGATTGCAGGATCAAACGGAAGTTTAGTTCTTTGAAGACTCTCCATACTTCTTTCCATAAAGGCTGTCCTAGTTTGCAATCCCACCAACAGTGCTTAAGTGTTCCCTTCTATCCGCCCAGTATCTGTTGCTTTGGGACCTTGAGATGTGGGCCATTCTCACTGGGGTTAGGTGGCATCTCAAAGTGGTTTTGATTTGCATTTCTCTAATGATTAGAGATGATGAGCACTTTTTCCATGAGTTTGTTGGCCATTTGTCTGTCCTCATGAGAAAAGATTCTGTTCACATCTCTTGCCTAGATTTTAATGGGGTGTTTGTTTTGTGGATTTGTTTGAATTTTTTGTAGATTCTTGTAATTAGCCTTTTGTTATATTCGTAGCATGCAAATATCTTCTCCCATTCTCTCTTTGCTTTGTTGATTGTGTCCTTAGCTGTGCAGAAAGTTTTTAACTTGATCAGGTCACACTTATCTATTTTGTTGTTGCTGCAACTGCCTTTGGGGGTTTCTTCACAAATTCTTTCCCAAGACCAATATCATTAAGGGTTTTTCCCATACTTTCTTCTAGAGTTTCTGCAGTTTTATGTCTTAGGCTTAGCTCTTTGATCCACCACGAGTTAATTTTTGTAAGTGCTGAGAGGTGCAGGTCCAGATTCAACCTTTTACATGTGGCTAACAAGTTCTCCCAGCCCCATTTATTAAATAGGGATTCTTTTCCTCAATGTGTGCTTTTGTTTGCTTTATCAAAGATCAACCAGTGATGTGGTACTGGTTTCACCTCTATGTTTTCTGTTCTGTTACACAGATACATGCCTCTATTTTTATGCCAATACCATGCTGTTTTGATCACTATTACTTGTAGTATAACCTGAAGGTAATATGATGCCTCTAGATTTGTTCTTATTTTGTATTCAGGGTCTTTTCTGGTTCCATATGAAATATAAAACTAGTTTTTCCAGATCTTTAAGGTATGATGGTGGCATTTTAATGGGTATTACATTAAACCTATAGATTGAGTAGTGTAGACATTTTAACAATGTTGATACTTCACAGCCAAGTGCAAGGTTATGTTCCTCTATTTGTCAACAACATCTACTATTTTCTCAATATTTCATAGCTCTCTCTGTAGAGATCTTTCACATCCTTTGTTAAGATTTTACTTTCTTTGGTGCTATTGTCACTTTGGGTATTGTAACTTTGATTTGATTCTCAGTTTGCCTGTCACTGGCATATATGAAGGTTACTGATTTGTGAATGCTGATTTTGTATTCTGGGATGTTGCTATAGTTCTTAATCACTTTTTCCAGGAGTCTCGTGGTTGAGTCCTTGGGATTTTCTAACTATAATATCATACTGTCAGCAAAGAGTGATAATCTGACCTCTTCTTTCCCCATTTGGATACCTTTGATATCCTTCTCTTGCCTGACTGCACTGGCTGGGACTTCTAGCACAATGTTGACTAGTAGTGGTGATAGTGGATATCTTTACCTGGTTCCAGGTCTAAGGAGAAGTACTTTCAGTTTTTTTTTTCATTCAGTATGATATTGGCTATAGGTTTTTCATAGATGGCTTCTATCAGTTTAAGAAATGTCCATTCCTGACCTATTAAGTATTCTCATTTTGTCAAATGCTTTTTCTGTGTCTATTGAGAGGATCGTATGGTCTTTATTTTTATTTCTGTTTATGTAGATCATTCTCTAAGATCTATCATATCCGAGGACACAACACCTCAACAAATTTAAAAGAACAGAAATTATACCCTGTGTCTTCACAGGCCACAACAGAATAAAAGCAGAACTCAATTCTAACAGAAACACACATCGCCATGTGAAGTCATGGAAACTAAACAACCTTTTGGTGAATGACAGCTGGGTCAGGAGGACATAAAGAAGAAAATCATTAGATTCCTTCAAAAGAATGACAATGAAGCCATAAGCTACCAAAACCTGTGGGATACTGCAAACGCTGTCCTAAAAGGGAAATTTATCGCATTAAATGCCCACATCTAGAAATCTAAAAGAGCACAAATCAATAAACTAATGAATCACTTCAAGGAACTGGAAAAGGAAGAGCAATCCAATTCCAAACCTAGCAGAAGAAAAGAAATAATCACAACTAGATCAGAACTAAATGAAATCGAGAACAAAAGAACCATATCAAAGATTAACAAAATAAAAAATTGGTTGTTTCAAAAGATAAATAAAATTAATACAGATCAGTTTTAGAGATTAACTAGAAATAGAAAAGTAAGATCTGTAATAAGTTCAAGCAGAAACCGAAAAGGGGAAATAACAACGGATACTACAGAGATACAAAAGATCATCACGGACTATAACAAAAAACTCTATGCCCAGAAATTGGAAAACATGGAGGAAATAGCCCAATCCTGGAATCACATTACCTCCCTAGATTCAACCAGGAAGAAATGGAACGCTTGAACAGACCAACATAAGATACTGAAATTGCAATAACAATAAAATAGCTAAAAAAAAAAAAAAAAAAGCCCTGGCTTCCTACCAGATGGCTGCACAGCAGAATTCTACCAAAACCTTCAAAGAGCTCATACCTATATTGCAGAACCTATTCCAAAACACTGAGAAGGAAGGAACCCTCCCTAGCTCTTCCTATGAAAACAAAATCACCCTGATACCAAAACTAGGAAAGGACTAAACAAAAAAAGAAAACTACAGACCAATATCACTAATGAATATTGACAGAAAAATAGTCAATAAAATCCTAGTAAACAAAATTTTTCAGGTGGCACCTGTGGCTCAAAGGAGTAGGGCGCTGGCCCCATATACTAGAGGTGGTGGGTTCAAACCCAGCACTGGCCAAAAACTGCAAAAATAACGTAACGTAACGTCACATCACATCACATCACATAAAATAAAATAAAATAAAATTTTGCTACATAACAAAAAATAGTCTTTATCCCAGTGATGCAATGCTGGTCCAACATATGCAAATGCATAAATGTAATTCACTGTATTATCAGAAATACCATTTTGAAGGGTTTTTCCTAATCCAAATTGTACATGGAACTGACAAACACTCTGTGTGATTTCCATCTGATGACTATTACTACCCCCATAAGAGGGGTATTATATGCCATGCTTTGTGCTGCACACTTGACATACATTAAGAATGGATATTTTAAAAGCATTTATTCTTGACGTTTATTTGTATTGTATGGTTATATGTTTCTCCTACTAATAATTTACCATAAGGAGAAGGAAATGCACTTGTCGTTTATTTCTTTAAGTTGTACATCTGTATGTTTTTGCTGGCATATGCTTGGTTTTGGGAAACAATCACTTTTCAGCTCTGTGAACCTTGCTTCTACAGAGAAATGAAGTTCATGTTCATAGCTGCTGCTAGTGGCCTGGCTCTGGCTGTGGGTGATGGTCAGTGCTCTTCCACGCAGCTCTGTGTCTCCACGTGCCATCAGTGACCAGTGACCATGGCTTCCTGGAAGGGGACTTCAGAATCTTAGGGGGAAAGGAATAACCTGGAAAGGGTCCCCTGTTTACTAGGGTAAACATCAAATACACTTCCTCTTTTTCATTTTCCTTTCTAAGCTTATAATTGATGTAAGGGAGAATGGCAGCATGTTCATAAAGATACTTTTTCAACAGTGCAAGTTCATGTAAGTTGTACATAACACAAATAACTATAAAGACTATTACTGGTCATCATTATGAAAAGAAAAAAAAAGATGCTTCTCAAGGACAAAAAATGCATTGTCTGGGTTCATGGTTTATCCTTAATAAGAGGTATTAGAGGTTATTAAGCAGCTCATGCTAGAATAGCATTTCTTTATGTGGTGATACAGGAAAAAACATCACTATTCCAGAGAAAAAGGTAGGTAAAGTGAAATGTTAGATATGCCCAGTGATGTTGAGGTTTTACATCTGCCCACATAGCTCTAATCATCTTTATTATTGGAAATTCCACCAGAAGCATATCTTGTACTTGTAAATCTGAAAATTTTTATTACCTCATCTATTTCTTCCCAAAGAAATGTTTTATAATAACATTTGAAAATTAAGGTTTCTTACTTATATGACCACAATTAAGTCAGAAGATATTTTAAATGTCAATAAGAAATATTTTCAACCAACTTCTACTATTGCTGAATTCACTGTATTAAAAATAATTCATATTTCCACAAATCAGTATCTTTTGTATATGCCAATAATAGCCGAGATGAGAAGCTAATCAAAGACACAATTCCCTTTATAGTAGCTTCAAAGAAAATGAAATACCTAGGAATATACCTAACAAAAGAGGTGAAGGACCTCCATAAAGAAAATTACAAAACCCTAAGAAAAGAAATAGCAGAAGATATTAACAAATGAAAGCACATACCGTGCTCATGGCTGGGAAGAACAACGTTGTTAAAATGTCTATACTTCCCAAAGCAATCAACAGATTAAATGCAATCCCCATTAAATTACCAACATCATACTTTCAAGACTTGGAGAAAATGATTCTGCGTTTTGTATGGAACCAGAAAAAACTCCATATAACTAAGGCAGTTCTTAGTAATAAAAACAAAGCCAGGAGCATCAGCATACCAGATTTTAGGCTGTTGTACAAGGCCATAGTGATCAAAAGAGCATAGTATTGGCACAAAAATAGAGACCTAGACATCTGGAACTGAACAGAAAATATGAAGTGAAACTAACATCTTACAGCCACCTGATCTTTGATAAACCAAACAAGAACATACACTGGAGGAAAGACTCCCTATTCAATAAATGGTGCTGGGAGAACTGGATAACCACATGTAAAAGACTGAAACTAGATTCTCACCTTTCTCCACTCACAAAAATTGATTCAAGATGGATAAAAGATCTAAATCTAAGGCATGAAGCAATAAAAAGTCCTTGAAGAGAGTGTGGGGAAAACACCTGAAGGTATCAGCCTGGGGAAAGACTTCCAAGACTCCAGTAGCAATTGCAAAAACAAAAATAAACAAATGGGACTTAATTAAATTAAAAAGCTTCTGTATTGCTTCTCGGCCTTTTGGCTGAGATCAAGTGTAGTAAACTAAAAAGCTTCTGTACAGCTAAGGAGACAACAACCAAATAGGCAACCATCAGAATGGGAAAAGATATTTATTTGCATATTATGAATTGGACAAAAGCTTGGTAACTAGAATCTACAGAAAACTCAAATTAAGCAACAAAAAAAGGGCCAACAATTCCTTATATCAATGGGCAAGTGAGATGAATTAGCACCTTCTCTAAAGAAGATAGATGAATGGCTAATAAACATATGAAAAAATGCTCATTGTCCCTAAATATCAGAGAAATGCGAATCAAAACCACCCTGAGATATCACCTAACCCCAGTGACAATGGCCCACATCACAAAATCTCAAAGCTGCAGATCCTGGTATGGTTGTGGAGAGAAGGGAACACTTTTACACTGCCAGTGGAATTGCAAACTAATACAACCTTTTTGGAATGAAGTATGGAGAATCCTCAAAGAACTCAAGAATTCATCCTCCTCCCATTTGATCCTGCAATCCCATTATTGGGTATATACCCAGAAGAAAAATATCATTGTATCGTAAGGACATTTGCACTAGACTATTTATTACAGCTCAATTTACAATTGCCAAATGGTGGAAACAACCTAAATGCCCACCAATCCAGAACTGGATTCACAAGCTGTGATATATGTACACCACGGAATACTATTCAGCCACTAAAAAAGATGGAAACTTTACATTTTTTGTATTAACCTGGATGGAGTTGAAACACATTCTTCTTAGTAAAGCATCACAAGAATGGAGAAGCAAGAATCCAGTGTACTCAATTCTAATAATAGAATTGGGGAGTGGGAGGATGGGGGAGGGGAGGGAGGAAAAATGGAGGGATTGGGGGCTCATGGTACACCTTTTGGGAGCAGGACACAATTATAATAAGGACTTTACCTAACAAATGCAAACAGTGTGACCTGGTTCTTTGTACCCTCAATGATTTCTCAATAATAAAAAACTCATATTTTACCTGTCATTTGTAATTCTTTTTAATAAACTATATAGTTCTAACTTTTAGCTATTTAATTTGGAGTGTTGTTTTTATTGATTTGTATGAACCCTTTATATATCAAGGGAACCATTTTTTTTTTTTTTTTGGAGACAGAGTCTCACTTTGTTGCCCTTGGTAGAGTGCTGTGATGTCACAACTTACAGCAACCTCCAACTCTTGGGCTTAAGTGATTCTCTTGCCTCGGCCTCAGCCTCCCGAGTAGCTGGGACTACAGGTGCCCGCCACAATGCCCAGCTATTTTTTTTTTTTAGTGACAGAGTCTCAGTTTATAGCCCTCGGTAGAGTGCCGTGGCATCACAGCTTACAGCAACCTCCAACTCCTGGGCTTATGCGATTCTCTTGCCTCAGCCTCCTGAGTAGCTGGGAAGACAGGCGCCTGCCACAATACCTGGCTATTTTTTTGCTGCAGTTTGGCCGGGCTGGGCTCAAACCCTCCACCTTCGGTATACAGGGCCAGCGCCCTACTCACTGAGTCACAGGCACCGCCTTGGCTATTTTTTTTTTTGTTATAGTTGCTACTGCTGTTTTAGCTGGCTGGGGCTGGGTTCAAACCCACCACCCTTGGTATATGGGGCCAGTGCCCTACCCACTGAGCCACTGACACCGCCCAAGGCAACCAATTTTTTATCATTAGTGGTTTAAATATTTTTTCCAGTATGTCGATGATTCCTTGATGCTATTTACAGTACACTACCATACAGAAGTTGTCTTATAAAAAATTTTATCTAGTCAAATGTATTCATTTTTCTTTTATGCTTACACATATACATATATCTCATTTTATACAAAACCAAGATCAGAGAAAAAATATTACATATTTTCTCATGTGATCAAATATCCTCCTATAATGTGTTTCAGTGCTCAGAGAGATACACGTACAATTCAGTCAACCAGTCCCCTATTGTCAGATAGTTTTTGTGCTAAGTTTTTGCAATTATAAATACAGCAATATTTTAGCAGTATCACTGTACATAAATTCAAGCATACAACTGATTTATGGTAAAGTTCTAGAAACAGAATTGCTGTTGTGACCATTTGCATTTTCGATTGCCACATATTAAAGTACCCATTTCTAAAACCCACCATGTGAATAGTTAAAAACAATTAAGTAAGTTGACAGGATAATATATTATTGCTACGGTTACATTTTGATTCTTGTTCTTCAACTTTCCAAAATTCACTAGCTATTTGAATTTCTTCTTTTGTAAATTGTCTCTTCTTTCCTTTTGGGTCCATCACATGGTCATAATTCCACATAATGATTTGTAAGGGCTTTTGTACATGAAATAAATTAACCTTTTACTACATTTATAAAGATCTCTTAGCATTTTGCTTTCATTATCTCCTGGCCATGATTGAGAAGAGTTTTGCTAGGTGTTTCTGACAAAAAAAAATTCTCTGTTTTCTGAGAGAATGTCCAGGGACTTCTAGAAGTGATTCTCCTTGAACAAGAGGAAATTATGTGGCTATTGAAATTGTCAGCAGCGTCTCGCAGCCACAAGGGGGAGCCAGACTTAGAATGACGATGACGATCCAAGAGAAGGCCGAATAGAGCGGCTTCTGCTTGAATGAAATAGATCTGTGCTACTCGCTATGCCAATCTGAATTGCATTTTGTGTTTTTGCTACTGTACACATTGGGATACAATGTTGTTTCTGAGAAACAGAAGTTTTAAATGTTTATGCATGAATGTCTAACAATCCCTGCCCTTAAGAATTTTTTTGCTGCTGCTATATTTAGAAAGGCCTTCCCTCAAATATGCGCCCATAAAATGAATTTATGTTTTTGTTAAAATGTAGGCTCTGTGGGGACTAGGGGATAGGAAATTCAATCACAGCTAGTAGAGAGCCTTTTATTTTAGAGTCCCACAATGATGGTGCATTGTGTCTATTCCAATAGTTTACCGATAATTAAAAATGTATGAAATGTGCTAAAGCTCAGGATTCCTTGAAATACAAATGAGTTACCAGCTACAGCCGATGAATAAGCAGGAGAAACATTCTATGTGAGTACTGTGAATCTAAGTCAGTATCTAGTCGGGCACTATGAAGGGTTAATATTGAAAATCTTCCTAACAATGTCTCCTCTGAAATAGAGGAGTAAAAAGTCACTGGGGAGTCATTTGGGAATATATAGATAAAACAAATCAGAGCATTTTTCAAATAAACACCAGCAGTAGACTGCCTAAATAGTTATTTCTGTATGCAAACCATGGAAATATTTTAGGATCATCAAAATCTATCCCCCTTTTCGGTCTTCCCCCATTCATCTCAATTGCCTTATGGTCAATATTTCATGGAACTCTTCTATAGCTGCCCTGCAGGTGTCCTTCCAGAAAACTGAAACTCAAACTTTAGCTGAAACTTTGCAGACAGAAATCCCACTGCACTGAACCTTGAAGAAATAGATGTGCAACGGCATCAGAGAGTGATGGAAGCACAGACACCACGGTGATGTTGCTTAAACCGTCTTTCAAATGTTCAAGGTCTTGCCGCGCAGCCTTTTTACGTATGTATTTCCCAGCTTGAATTCTCTCTTCTTGAACATATCCTAGGGTCACATTCTTGAGATCCCAGCTTACAGGCATCTCCTCAAGAGAGGTGACAACCCTACCTAAAATACATTTATTTCTCTTATTTCTCTGAATCCCTGCCCAATTCAATTTTTCCTTTCCTTCATAACTGTTATATAATTTTAAAATTATTTATTTGTTCACTTGTATTTTGTTTCACTCTTCAACTAGAATATATGCTCCATGAAGATGAGGGTTACTTTTACTTTATTCTTTTACTTTATTCATCACTGATGATTACTTTGCAATAAACACACCTGCCGAATGAATGATTATCGGCTTGAACAAACTAAGTATCTTTAGATTTCAAAGAAGACTTGCTCATCTGTAAAAAGGCTCTATGGAGCCCTACATCCAAGAAGGGCTCAGTAACCTTAGGGTATAGGAGTTCACTTAGAAGTCTCAGACTTTCCATGTCTGTAAAAGTTTATCCCCCGAGCTGTCGCTCCTCATCTTGTTACATAATCGTGAGGATAAGCCATGCAAATTATGAAACATTCAAGGAAGAAAATAGAAGGCAGCTGTCATGCAGTTCTGAAGTCTTCATAGAATTTCAAATTCAATGTTGATGGTTGCTGGTTCTAGAGCAGACTGGCACAAATAAGCATCAACTTGAAAAACTGTTGCCAGTTTGCCAGTGAGCAACCTGATGCATGGAGAAGTCTGGTTTCCATGAATATTCCTTTTACATCAAGAGAATTTCACTAAAAATGTAAACTCTTCATCTTAAATAATCTGCCTCTGCTCTCCTATGATTATGTGGCTATTCTAAAATTAAGTTCCTGTTTGTTCTAGTTACAGAATTTTTCATGGAAAATTCCTCTTTTTTTTTTTTTTGACTAAAGTCAATACTTCACAGTCACTGTATTTTATCAAGTGACCAAGGAAAACTTGGTCTCTTTAAACTTTAATCTCTCTCTTTAATCTCTCTTTTAACTTCTCTTAAAACTTTAATCTCTCTCTTGGAGTCAATGAGACCCTGAAACTGCCTGTAAGTTCTGCTGTATATTATTCCTTTTCTTCACTAGGCCTATGAAAATGATTTAATTCCTCTATTATTAGAATGAGAGGAAGTAAAAGAAAACTACACTGGAAATGCAATCAAATTCAATTGTATCAATATACTGATCCTCAAATTAGGAAAAAGGAGATTCCATGTAATGTATAAGAAACCAACTACTGCTTACATGACCTACATGAACTAGCTATTCAAGCTCACAGGCCAAAAGACGACATGAAATTATACTGCAATTAATGTAGCCTTAGCTGTAATGCAGCAATTGATGACGAATCTTCAGGTCGCTTCTCTTCCTGAGAGGCTGTCCAGAAGATACTTTGTTTTTCTAATGGGGCAGAGAACCCTTGCTTCTTTTTCTTATCTCCATGGAATCCACTAAGTAACTATATTATAGTGACAGGAGATAAGTGGCCCAAAGGAGTCTCAGACTTTCCATGACTGTAGAGGTTTACCAAATAAATAATCTTGGAATAGGTATTTCAGAATGATCAGATTTAGGAATGTGTGTATTTGGCCAGACGAAGGCAGTCGTAGAGTCTAGAAATAATCCAGAAGTTAATGATTATTCAACTTTGACCACAGAATTAAGGCTTGAAGGCCCCTTTTCCATTTGGAAACAACTCTTATGCCTGGTAGTAATATTCACTCCATTTGCTTGGTATTACTAAGGTACCTCAGTCAAATGCACATGAACCATTCTTAAGTATTCTTAAGTATCTTTGCTTTCATCTATAACATAGCTAATAAGAAACTTTATAAATCTAGAAGCAAATTACTATTGACTCATGATAATATATTATTGACACATGTTACCCAGGGTGACTGTGTACAGGGCGTTATGCACACTGCATAGAACGTAATCAAGTTTAAGGATGCAGTTTCCCTCAACAACTTACAGTCTAGTCGAAGAGATCACACAAACGTGCAAAATTAATAGATGATCTGAATTTAAATGCTGGCTAAAGACTATAAAACTTATGGAATCCAACAAGAATTTTTGAGCTAAAGACTGTTGTTTTTTCTTTTCTTTTTTTTTGAGACACGGTCTCTCATTATCTCCAGCCTGGAGTGCAGTGGTGTCATCACAGCTCACCACAGCCTCAAACTCTTGGGCTGAAGCTATCCTCCTGCCTCAACCTCCTGAATAGTGGGGACTACAGGTACCTGCCACCACACTAGCTAATTTTTTTGGTTTTTGTAGAGATGGGGGTTTCACTGTGTTATCTAGGCTGGTCCTGAACTCTTGGCTCAAAGGATCCTCCTTTTGTCCCAAAGTGATGGGATTACAGTTGTGAGCCCACGCACCAGGCCTAGAGACTTCTCCTAAACCATCTCGCTGAGAGGTTCTCTAGCCTGACGCCTCTATGGCGTACCTTAGGAGGGACATGCACACGGACAACACACTCAGGGTTTGCACAATCAAGAAAGCAAGCATACATCTTATACGAAGGATGCTGAATGCATTCCTGCTTATAAAATAATAGATAATCATCAATACTTTGATTAGTAGCAAACTGCACACAACACGCTTCACACTTGTCAGTCACAGATGTGCCCACATTGATTCCTATCATTTTAAACATAAAGAAGTGAGGATGACCTAGAACCTCAGGTGAACCTGAATCCTCGAACTAACAGCAGGCTCATGGCATGGTTCCTGCCGTCCATTAAACTTACTGTTTTGTAGAGCCACAGACAACAAAAGAAGTATAGGTGAGTTTATTAGGCTGGTCTGGCCAAGAGGACTTTAGTGAGAGGATAGAACTGAATCTGAAGAACATTGAAAGGCAGGCAAAAAGTGTGTGCAACAGCACACAGGTAAAGACGCAGGTATGTTTGAGGCCTCAGTAAAAAACAAAACCAACAATGTCATACCGGTATATAGGAGATGTAGCTGGTTGGAGCCAGACCCTGGAAGAGTCTCGTCTTAATTTTGTAGACGATTGAAGGGTTTTGGAATAGAGGAACATGAAACCTAAGACTGTGATGTTGTGCAGAATTAGCCAAGGAAAGGAAGCCTGGAAGATCACGTAGAAGTGGTTTAGGGGCAGAGCGACACAGCTGTCACCATGGTTCTGCTGATTTCCATACTGGAGTACAGTGCATACAGTAAGACTTAGATTAGACATTTTTTGTGTGTGTCTATATGTATAAGAGGGAGAGGTAGGACAAAGATTGAAATGATATATTTTAACGTGTACATTAGTTATCTTTTGGTGGTGAGATGAAGAGTGACATTATTCCTTTCTTCAAAAAAAATTTTTTTTTTGGAGACAGAGTCTCACTTTCTTACCCTCGGGAGAGTGCTGTGGTGTTATAGCTCACAGCAACCTGAAACTTGTGGGCTCAAAATATTCTCTTGCCTCAGTCTCCCAAGCAGTTGGGACTGCAGGCACTCACCACAATGCCCAGCTAGTTTTTCAAGACGGGGTCTTGCTCTGGCCCGGGCTGCTCTTGAACTCCTGAGCTCAGGCAATCCGCTGCCTCCGCCTCTCAGAGTGCTAGGGTTACAGCCATGAGCCACCCTGCCTGGCCTAAATTTTTAAAAAATGTTTTATAGTACACTGTACCCCATGACTGAATTATTGTACACAGATATGATTCAATAAAAAAAAAATGTTTTATAATGAACACACATTACTTTATAATAAAAAAGTTAGTTTTAGACTAAATAATGTGATTATAGTTATATGTCGTTCCTATTTATAGCCCATTTAAAGTACAATAAACTCATGCATAAAGTATGTACTTTGTAAACCTGAATTTAAATTATAAATGTTTGGTTGTGATTTTAGTTTCCTGTGATGTTTGTAACCAATAACCATGTTTTATATGAGCATTTGGTTTCTTATCCATACAAATACAAAAAAATCAACTCAGAACACTTGACTAAAAACCACATTCTTTTAAAATTACATTCTTTCATTCCTATAAGGTCTGAGCCAAAAAAAAAGAGAAAAAATTAAATTAAAATTTCTTAAAAATATGAATTGTTGTTGTAGGTCTGATTTTGAATAGATAGCAATGTTTGGCAATATTAAGACTTTCACAAAAATCACTGAATAAAAATATTCTTAAATTTTCATTAGTTATGAATAAGGCCTCTCAAAAGGATGACTCACTGGTTCCTTTTCAATATATTTAATGAGTTGTGCGCACATGTGTGCAGGTACTTCCAGAACTGACAAGGTAGTAAAAGAGGAATTATATTGAACAACTGGTTTTATAACATGTATTTTCACTTAACATTTATCGTCAATACTTTCAATGTTATTCTATTTTTTTCACATCGTCAAAAATGACTGCATAGTTTTTCTATTGTGCAGATACAATTTCTTGACATTTAAGATTTTCCATTATTTTCTACTACCATGGGAAATTGTACAAAGAAAATTCTCACTATTAAAATTTTTACACACATTCTTAAAAATTTCCTTACTATTAATTTCTAGAGGAATTGCTGGATTAGAGGCAAACACAATTTTTAGAGTTTTTTGAAAACAAAATGCCAAACTACCCCTCCAGAAAGTTCTTCCCAATTTACTCTTTCGCCAGTGATGTATCTGTACTCAGCAAAACTGTGCTTAATTTTTGAAAAATCCTGAGTATTTTGCAAGTGAAAATCTGGTTGCTGGCCATTTTTGTAGACTGGTCATATTTTAGTTTGGTTTTCTAGGAAGGTATTTATCTCATTTCTTTGGAAGAATCTTTTGTACATTAAAGGTATTCATGTTCTGCAGTTGCTAAAATTAAAAAATCAAGTTTAAAGCCACTATACATCTTCTCATTAAGAGACACTGAATGCTCTAAATATATATATTTCCCAAAACATGTTGAATATTTCATAAACTTTGTTTTTTTGATTAGCAAAACCTGATAGCCCAAGCAGAATGTGTTCAAATGTGCCATCCCAAAGAATATGAGCAATTTCTAAGATACAGAGAGCTCTTGGTAAGAGTTACATATGTGTGCTATAGTTAAAAAAAAAAAAAAATCTCAACTCTTGTATCCCTCACACTGCCTCACACTTAACACCATATATTCATGACATACCCAACCTGGTAAACAGGATCTATTTTGTCACCCATAAAGTTTCTTAGCTTAATGAAACATGCAAAATTATGTAATTTAAGTCTTTTCAGAAAACTGTTTTTTTTTCCCTCTTAGTGTATACTTACAATAGGTAAAGAAAACTATTTTAAAAATCAACTCTTTGGAGCAGTGCCTATAGCTTAAAGGAGTAGGGCGCTGGCCCCATATACCCATGGCGGGTTCAAACCTGACCACAGCCAAAAAACTGTTAAAAAAAAAAATTCATCTTTTTGGGGGTGATATTTTACATTAAATGTCAGTATTGTCTCTGAGCAGTGAATGGCTGTTACAACAAAATACCTAATCATAGCCTCTACTATTTGTTACCTAATTATTACCAAAAGGATTGGGGGGGGGATCTTAATAAAAGAGCTACACTACCAACTTAATTACCAAAGTAAGAATAAGGAAGGACAGCCAGGTCATAGGGGCAGAGGTGTAGGGGGGAAAGGGAGATAGTTACAAAATCCCAAATTAAGGCTGGTTCCTGGATTTTAATATAAATCTGAGCCCTGAGCTTCGTGGTATCTACAGTACACAGGAAACTTAATGAATTGCATAGATTTCATATTTAATAAGGTTAGCAAAGTAAATACGCTCTGCACCCAAACATGCCCTTTTTATTTTTAAACAATTATTTTTTATTGGTGAGAAAGAAAAAAACAATTGCTGGGCAGTGACCGAATGGCATTTTACTTAGCTGCGTGCACTTTCAGCTACCACTGCAACACGGTCTTCCTCCAGACAGCTTTGGATTGTCCACACCCTGTCTAGAAGATCCTTCACCCGAGTCTCGGATAGCAGTCCTCACTACAGTGTTCAGAAGTTTTGTAATTTAATGTAAACATCTATTCACTGAATCACTTTCCCTTCATCAATTAATTCCTTACGAAGAGTCAAATCTCATGAACTTGTCACATTTCAAAAAATGATGTGAAATGAAAAATGTAGCCATGTTTTTTTTTTTCTTCTTTTTCTTTCTACTACCACCTCTAGGGGCCAGAAGGTGTTGCCATAGAGACAACAGCTGTTGGGTTATGAGTGACAGGTCTCAAGAGAGAAGTGTCTTGGAAAGAGAACATCTCGAGTTTAAAAAAAAAGTGGTGAGGGAGAAACCAACACGAGCTGTTTTATTTAATACTAAACATAGTGTGGGCTCAACTGAAAGGTGTATTTAAGCTCGCAAAGAATAAAAGCAGTATTTCCCTCCTTCTTTCACCTAACATAGGAAATGTTTTCCTTTCAAAGGGGAACAGATTTCTTTTAAGTAAATCTCAAGCATATGTACATATCTTGGCATAATTACATTTCAAAACTGGGATTCACACTGATGTACCAAATTGGTTGCCTTAGTAATGAGATATCACCCAGGCAACGGATTTGCTGCTCTTTCAGGAAAGCAAATCATCTTCCAACTGATGGGGGAGGGGGGCTAGGCAGCAATGGTTTCTTATTGGTGGTGTCTGAGAGCAGAAAAATAAGAAACAAATTATTTTTGACATGTAACCATTATTTTCCAAATATGCTTTCATCTTTGCATTCACCAATTGGGTGGGAGTAAGGAAAAAGAAGGCAGGATTGGAGGGGTGGTGGGGAAGAATGTTCTGTTGTTTCAATGTTAAATTTTTGCTGAAGCATTTTTATTGTTCTAAAAGGGCCTTACCTTTGTCATTATGTAAATAATAAAAAGGGTTACTTTTAGGCTTATAAATTAGCACAAATTTTCTTCATGATAGTAAAATCAATGACTTCTACACAGTAGTGCAATTCTAATAGCACTGCTTAGTAACATATGTAGGGATAAGGATTCAATGCCTCAACATTCCCTAAATGTTTTATAGAAGATGAACATTCCTTATTTTCTTCATTAGGAACATACACCTTTCCCATACTTATTTCCATTACCATGATTTACCAATAAATGTTCAATACACTTTCTTGCTGGAGGGCTGTGGTACTTAGTTTTTCTCCTATACTCTCCTGAACTTTAACATGCTGGTTATTAACAAACTAACAATCTGCTAATTGCCAGGTTTAGTGGGCATTTTTCAGCCCTTATTGTGTTGAATGTCTACTGTGTTTGATGGTGTTGATTATTTCTTCTTACCTGAAATTTGCTACTTCCTCTGCTTCTGTGACTCATATGTCCAATTGTTTGCTGGTCATCTGTACTTGAATGTCTCATAGACACTTCAAACGCATCATGCCCAGACAGTTAATATCCTCAAATGTTCCTGCCTCTGTACCTTCTACCACCATCAGTTGTTAGTGACACCAGCTATCTAGGGCCCTAAGTTGTAAATCAGGGAATCATTGATTTCCAGTTCCTGCCTTTTATCAGTCTCCCATCCAAGCAACTATCAGGGTCTGCTAATTTTACTTCATAAGTATTTTTCCAATTTCTCTGCATCTCAACTACCACTGTGGGTAGATTTAGGTCCTAATTAGCCTTCACTTAGATTAAAGTAATGGGCTCTTATCTGGCCATATTGCCTCCAGTCTTACTTTTTTTTTTTTTTTTGAGACTGAGTCTCACTCAGTCATCCTGGGGTAGAGTGCCATGGCATCACAACTCACAGCAACCTCAAACTCCTGGGCTCAAGCGATCCTCCTGTCTCAGTCTCTTGAGTAGCTGGGACTACTAGAGGCACCCACCACAACGCCTGGGGTCTCGCTTTCTCAGGCTGATCTCTGAACTCGTGAACTCAAGAGATCCACCTGCTTTGATCTCCCACAGGGCTAGGACCATCAGCGTGAGCAACTGAGTCCCGCCAGTCTTGTTGACTTCTAATCTCTTCTTGACACAGATCTATTTAAAGCTCACGAACTGACCACATCACTTCTCTCTCTTAAATGTTCTATGGCATTTCTAATGACTATGGCAGGAAAAGTAGCAGAATAGATAACCTGATATCCTTAGTACTATAAAAATGTAACAAATACCTGAGCTTAGATGAAAAGTAAAGGACATACTAAAGGGTCAAAATGAGATAGCCAAAATTAAAAAATCTGACAATTCGAATTGTTGATAAGGATGTAGAAAAATAAAAACTCTCATACATTTCTTGGTAAGTATAAACTGGCATACTTATTTTGGAAAGCAATTGGGCAATCTCTAGTGAACTGAAAAACATGCGTGCTCTACAACCTAGCATTTGCAGTCTGGGGCATATACCCAAGAGCAGGAGTTCTCCAGGTACGGTCTGCAGAACCCTGAGTATTGCTGAGGCCCTTTCAGGGATCCTTAAGGTCAAAACTAATTTTATACCAGCAGGTTATTTGCCTTTTGAATTCTCATCCTCTCACACTTCTATACTGGAGTTTTCCAGAGACTATATCACATGGATTACATCATCATTCTGACATCTAACAAAATGTGTGCCTTTTGTAAAATGTTCTAAGGTGAGTTCCTTGGGGTCCTCAAAATTTGAGAACAGCTGCCCCATAGAGATTTATTCACTTGTAGGCAAGAGAATATGTACAAAAATGTTCACTGCAGAATTTCACGGAATGATAAGAGATGGAAAAATTAAGTGACTCTTCCTAGGAAATTGAATAAGCTGCCACTTTTTAGTAATACAATAGCATAAAGAAGTAAATAAACCATTGCTACACTTAAAGACCTAGATAAATTAAAAAAACATTTTTCTGAGTGATAAAAACCAAGCTGCAGAAGACTGTGTAGAGCAGCGGTTCTCAACCTGTGGGTCGCGACCCCTTCGTAACAATGAAAATACATTGCGGCATTAGGAAGGTTGAGAACCACTGGCATAGAGTATAATGTGGAAACAGAATATCACACGTCATGACAAAAAAAGCATAACCAAATCGTAGCTATAAAGAGGAGTCTTGACAAAATGGGAGCTTGATGATCCAAGTTCCTTGAGAAGCCAAGTCCTAAACTAGGTCTTTAATGTAAATCTTGTTAGACAAATAAGAAAAAGGTTAGTACATATTTATAACCCTTTTATAAAATTCAAGTTAAATTTAAATTTAATTTTGTCATCCTGCAGTGCACTGTAGCCATGTATATTTGCTTGCTAGTTACCCACTTGGCTATTTACTACAGAGGGCAAGAACTTTCCCATAACATGGAAATGGCTCTTTCAATAATTCTAAAGACCAGGACTAGTCTACGTTTGTTGTGGGAAACATCTGAACATTTCTGAAGAAAACTGTGTTGCCTAGATTTGTCACGGGAAGTTTATTTTACCCATTAACTTTAGCGACAATCAACCCACTATAATATCAATGATCCAGTTCCAATGAACTCAACCTACATAAATGGTTTAGGAAATAACAGATTAAGATCTGTCCTCCCTGTAATATATTTTCAAGTGAAACGTGAACCTAATAGGGTTAAGATCTTGGTGAATTTCTTCTAGAAAGTCTCTTCTCCTCTGAGCCCATCTGGCAGTCACCGCCTACCCCAGAGCATCACAATTACTCATTCGTTTGAGTGCTAACACATTTCCTTCCTGGCTGTGTTGTTAGTTTCTTGATGGAACCTTGTCATGTGCACTTTTGTGTCCCATTCAATAACAAATGAACAAAATCCACATTTTATTACTCATTTGAAATGCATATGGGCATTTCTCCTGCATGGCCACCTACCACAGCATTGTCAAGGACACCTGCTACCCACTTCTTCTCATAGCACATTGAAAAGATACAGAGTCAATGCCACCGTTAGACCAGAGGCACACTTTTATTTCTTCCAACACTCAGTCAAGATCAGGCAGCACATTTCTGACCATAACATTCCTCTGTGAATAAAGCAATGAATTGACTGGCACTGGGGGCAACCTCTCTTATCGCACAGTAACGCACTCCCACCCCTACTTCCTGCAAGTCAGCTTATACTTTGTCGGCAGTTATGCAAACACTTTCCTAACCTTCCTGCAGCTCAGCAGTCACTTTTACCAAAGCAAATAAATATCTCTTTTTCTGGAGCCATTCTCAGAATCATCCATCAGTCTTCATTATTATACTTAGGTCAACAGCTGATTCACGCTTTCAACATCACTTTTTTCTTCCAATTGCATTAAAAATAGGTATACCTTAGCCTCCATGCTTGACAGTAAATGATTCAGAAGACATCACTGCGTGTCTATCAAGGATATTTAATAAGGAAATTTTGCCAAATCTCACCCTGCTTCCGTCTGAGCTTCCACCTTTTGGTTGGTTTTATAAACTTTTCTGCAACAGTGTGAATCACACCTGTTTTTTGTATAAAGAGTATATCCTGAATGATCTCACTACAATATGAGGGTACAGTAGTCAAAGTGTGTGTGTGTGGCAGACCTCCAGGGTTCAAGCCCCAGCTCTGGCTGTCTCCATCCACATGACCTCCAGCAAGTTCCTCAACCACTCAGTGGCTTCGTTCCCTTATCTATTAGTGGAACTAAGAATAGACACTCACTCACAAGGTTATTCTAATAATTAGGTAATACCTACATTTATAAACTAACCAGAATAGTGCTTGTCATTCAGGAAATACCAGCTAGCATATAAGTAGGTTTTTATTTGATTGTTTTTGGTTGAAGAGCAAAAGCAATTGCTTTTATAAGAGAAATAACTGCATTGCTCTTAGTTCGAGGGAAAAAACCACTTGATTGGATTCACAAAGAGGGCAGTGTGCTTTGTTTGAAAATGATGTGAAAGCCCCTTAGCTTCATCCACTACCTGACAAAGTTGCGTAATAAACAAAACATTAGGCACTAGGGGCAAATGAGTGACAAAAACAATGAAATGCAATTTTCAGATAATGAGTCTATTTTCACACTTTCTTTACTGACTGGTTTCTAAAATTATTATAGTCTATGTTAACCTTTGAGACTGCTTATAATTAACAGTTATGATATTGTTCTCAGTTTTAGAATTCACTACATTCATTATACATTTATGCCTTAACAAATCCACTTTTAATCCTTTAATACATACTTCTTATGTTTGGGGCTATAATATAACCCAATGATAAAAATGTCAAATGAAATTTTAATAAATAAATACCTGATCAAACAGATAATATCAATTGTTAATTAAGAGCAACCAACCAGGGCAGTCCTTGTTATACACAAGCCACCTCAATTTATTTTTACGTCATGCTTAGATTATACAGTGTAGGCTCGGAGCCTGTGGCTCAATGGGCTAAGGCTCCAGCCACGTACACCTGAGCTGGTGGGTTCGAATCCATCCTGGGCCCGCCAAACAACAATGACGGCTGCAACCAAAAAATGGCCAGGCGTTGTGGCAGGCGCCTGTAGTTCCAGCTACTTGGGAGGCGGAGGCAAGAGACTCGCTTGAGCCCAGGAATTGGAGGTTACTGTGAGCTGTGATGCCACAGCACCCTATCCAGGGTGACAGTTTGAGGCTCTGTCTCAAAAAAAAAAAAAATAAATAAAAGGATTATACAGTGTATGAACCACCTTTAAAACATACACTCCGTGCACTCCACCCAGGACGACAGAGTGAAATGAAAAAACGTTAATTGTTGGATCTGACTAATGGGAACATGGAGTTTCATTAAACTTTTTACTTTTGTGAATATTTATAATTTTTCAGAATAAAAATCTCCAGAAAGAAAAAGAACAATACCTTCTTTCACAATGTACTCAGAAAATTACTGTATATTAGGCCCCGAAGTAAACCTTAATAAATTTCAGAAAGTAGAAAAGACACATTTAATATTCTGTGATCATAGAGCAGTAAAACTAAAGAATAAAATTAGAAAATGAAGCAAAATAAACAAAGCATCTATCACATGGAATTTTCTTTTAAAAAATTTCCATAACTTTTAGGGAAAGAGGAAATCTAAACAAAAAGTAATTAAATGATACTATCCAACCGATACAGCAAAAGCAGATCTCAGAACAAATTTTTGATTTGTTCAGTTAGTCCATTATTTCATAAATGTGAAAGAAAAAAATGATCGAAGTGCTCCATTCTGAAAGTTGGACAAAGTTAGTCTGGTTGCAAAATTAATAAATCAGAAATAAAGAAAATTGGAGAAGTAATAAATTAGGGAATTGGTTCTTTTAGACAAAATAATGGAACAGCTCTCATTAACTAAAGTTGACAAAGAAAACAGAGAATGAACATAAATGAAATATACAAACCTAGAAACGATAAGAGGGAGTAACTATGGATACAAAGGAAATTTGAAGAAACTAAGAGGGTTCTTTGTTCATTTCTTCTCAATTAAATTGGAGGAGCTGGACGATTTACTAGGAATGTATAAATTACCAAAACTGATCTCACGGAAGATATAAAAATAAAAGAGATCAGTTATCATAAAGAACTAGAGAAAGTTTTTGAAGAGTTTTGCTCCAACAAATGCCCCCTTCCAGACAGTTTCATAGTAATTTAACTTGAACAGTTTAACCCCAATGTTAGACTATTCCAAAATATGGACAAAGAAGGAAAAGTATCCATGTTATTTTGCTGAGGAAAACAAGTTATAGCTATTAAATTGATTAGTAGAATTCTCTGTATGGATATCTCAAAAGACAAAAAAATATCACAGGAGCATCTTGATATCAATTAAAAAGTAATTCATTATTATTCAACAACTACGCTTGATTTTTAAAGTACAATACTCTTAACACAACTGAAATAAAAAAAAAAAATCACAAAAATCCCTGAAATAGACAGATACCTCCCTAAACATGTTCAAATGTATCTATCTTAACATCTCAATTAGTATTATGCATAGACAGAAACCACTGGAAACATTCCTAGAAAGTGCAGGAACATTTTAAGGCTGTCCAGTATCATCACTCAAGCAACTTCACACAGAGGCTGTGCATCAGCCTGGGCCCTCCCTATAACACGACTGTCAGCTTGAAGGTGGTGGGCCAGAAACACAGCTAATCCTGATGTAGCACAGAAAAAAATTTCCCATGAACCATAACAAAAAGACACTGGGTCTTACATATTCCTTTTATTTCCTTTCTCATTATCACTCGTGGTGTGCACATATAAACTTTGTATGCCTGCTAATGTATACATATTATATATGCACTGCTGATTTACTGATAGCTGGTAGTCCCATTTTGCATAATATTTTCCTATTAGTTTGCTAGCAGAATGCCAAATATTTATTATTTTGAACTAAAAGAAAGATCATCACCCTACAATTTCATCTTGAATTCCACATAAAATTAGACACAATCGCATGTAATTTTAGCCCACGTTTTATTATTTATTTATTTTTTTGAGACAGTATCACTATATCACCCTCAGTAGAGTGCAGTGGTGTCACAGCTCAAACTCTTAGGCTCAAGCGATCCTCTTGCCTCAGCCTCCCAAGTAGCTGAGACTACAGGCTCCCACCACAACACCTAGCTATTCTTTTGTTGCAGTTGTCATTGTTGTTTGGCAGGCCGGGGCCGGGTTCAAACCCGCTAGCCCTATATGTGGCTGGCGTCCTAATCTCTGAGCTACGGGTGCTGAGCCAAGCCTACATTTTAAGTATCTTACTCGACTAGCTTGAGACCTTTCTTTACTTTCTCAGGATTATCTTTTTCACTGTTTTCTCTCTTTGATATCTTCCCACAGACCTCCTTCTCCATTCATTCCCTTGTTCTCCCCTATCCTGCTTTGGATACTGCATCAATTTTGCTAAGACCTAGTAATCAGTTCCCTATTATTCTCTAATCATCAAGCCACCAGACAGGCAAAAATGAAATTCTGGGAGCTAAGTGAACCTAGGAGACCAATGCATGTGAACATTTATAACAAGGGATTTCTATAGGGATTTATGGAGGCCTGTTTGTAGTTTCACATAACTACAATGGAAGACTGCCAACTGATTTTAGAATCAAGCTTGACTGTGGACCCCACAGTTCACTGTGTTGTGGGAACTACAAACTGTGAGCCACATTTAGGATTGAAATAAAAACTGGAAAATTCACAGCATGGGACATGGAGCAAGTCAGGGTAGTTTGATTTAAATGTCCGGAGTTGACTGTTCTTGCTGGTATGGAATTCATGGGCTGTAACTGTGACCCATAAATTGCTTGGAGGAAAATGATTAGAGTCTTAAAATACTATCGTTTAAAGAAAGAACTTAAAATATTTGGTAGCTTTCGGTATGTGACACAGGAAAGACCTCGACCGCTCAACTACACCATGGTGCATTACAAGGAATGATTCTGTTCCGTGAGTTATAATCAAAGCTGTGTAACCTGAAATGGTCAAGTATAAGGCATGGTGACCAATTAAGGTCTCTATTTATAATCAGTTATAGATGCCACTTAACAAAGGCTTTATTCCCCCAAATAAAGGCAATTAAACAGAGATACCTATTTGTCTTAGAGGTGGATCAAGAAAGCCACTCAATCTTTCAATATATCCAAATTCGTTGTTAATGGCCACATAACAAATAAACTTTCTCAGTACTTTTCCCTCTCCCTTTGAGAATCTGTCCTTAATGTATCATCTTACATGACAATTTGATCTCGCCCTATGAATCCCTAGAATGAGAACATAAAATTAAAAGTATACATGTACCAAAAAAGGAAGGAATGTTTTTGAAGGTTTCCATATCCCATTCTCTTCCAAGACTTAAAAAAATAAAAAATGTATATATAAAATACATATATATAAATAATATATACATACATACATATATATATATATATATATATATATATATATATATATATATATATTTTTTTTTTTTTTTTTTGAAACAGAGCCTCCCACCACCACACCTGGCTATTTTTTTAATGTAGTTATCATTGTTGTTTGGGCTGGATTCAAACCCATCAGCTCTGGTGTATGTGGCTGGCACCTTAGCTGCTTGAGCTACAGGCGCCAAGCCAAGACTACAAAATATTTTAGACTACACGGGCACAGAATATCAGAGAATTGTGACTCTTTGTAATGCATTTGGTGCAATATTTTCAATAGAAATCAATTAATCATTAATTATTAGTTAATCTTTTTCTTTTTTTTAGACACAGAGTCTCACTTTGTCGCCCTTGGTAGAGTGCCATAGCATCATAGCTCACAGCAACCTCCAGCTCTTGGGCTTAGGCAATTCTCTTGCCTCAGCCTCCCAAGTAGCTGGGACTACAGGCACCTGCCACAATGCCAGGCTATTTTTTTGTTGAGTTTGGCCGGGGCCGGGTTCGAACCCGCCACCGTCGGTATATGGGGCCGGTGCCCTACTCACTCAACCACAGGCACCACCTAGTTAACAATCTTCTTTCAGAATTTCCCCAATCCTGTAAGTAAGAGTCTTAATTTCTGGGAATTAATGAATATAACACACAGAAGATAAATGGTTAAGAAATCCCAAACCAGAAGGCCCGGATTGAAGAAGAAAAAAACCTAAAATGACAAAATCAGCCTGTACAAATTTATCTCACAAGATACTTAAGAAAAATCATTATACACTTCATCTTGGCTGTGTCTGTGCTGAACTGACAATATACTCTACTGATCTCTCAGCACCTTCTTGCTTAAAGCTGTAATTTTGAATACCTTCAACAGTTTCTCCAGTACCATCTAGAAATACCATATTAGTAGTTTCTCATTCAAATGTGATGTGAGGAACACACACACAAACTCAAAGGCAGAGATTATGTGAGTAAGTGAACCAATTGTATATTATGAAAGGTAGAAAAGAATGGCCTTTATAAAAATCTCACTGGCTACAGTAATTCATTTCTTTTAATGGGTATACGGTAACTGGGGCTTTTTATACAACATGTTTTTTCATTATTCACACAAAACATTAAGGTTTTAGGTCAGTCAGAAAAAGTGTTTTACAAAATGAAAATAATCAGTGCTTCAGTGAAATTAAGCTCTTTCATGCCTTAGCTGGCAGAAGCACAAATTGGTACAATCTTTCTAGGGGCCATTTCAAAATGGGTATAGAAAACCTTAAAAGTGCACGTTTTAAACCAATGATTTCATATCTGAGAATTTACCCCAACACAATACTCAAAAACATTTACAAAGATAGCAGCAGAATATAATAGCAGCAGAATCCTAGCAGCAATAGCAATAGCTAACACGTACTGAACTCCTGTATTTGTCAGGCACTGCTCTAAGTAAACAGAGATGAGACGTGCGCTGCAGTGAGCCTTGTAGGAACGAAGGTTCATTCCTTCATTCCTCTGAAACACCTAAAGGTTCAGTAATAGGAGATTGATAGCCGAAACTCTAATCACAGGAAGGACTAAGTCAGCTATCACAACCATGCAGTAAGTATTTATAGATGTAAAGATACAACAAAAACTATCAACAGTGATGCGATAACAATGTAACTTTATATTTTATGTAAAATAAAATTGTATTTTAAATAATATAAAACTATATTTTGTAATTTTTTCTACATGAACTTGCATTGCTATTACTTATGTGCTATAGAACCAATACATCTTTATGGCTATTTCTTAAAAAATATTTCTAATAATTTCATAACACATGACCAAGGATGGTTGACTTGAACAATATGGATTTGAAACACACAGGTCCACTTACATGTGGATTTTTGTTGGTCAGATGTGAACCAAAAATACAGAATTCTTAGGATATAAAACCTGCACATATGGAAAGCTGACTGTACATATGAAGAGCAGCAAAATGCATTAAACAGACTATCTGTAGCTCTTAGTATTGAGTGGTTAATGGTTAAGATGATGACAGTGAACTATACATACTTTTATGAATCAGAAAGTAACAAATTTTGTATCTATTTTGCAAATCTTTTATTGTGGTTACGTAATTTATTCCTTTAAATAATCAGTTTTTGAGGTTCTTGTTTTAGTTCACATTCTGATTACTTCCTCTTAACAACTTGCCATTAAATCTCTAAGGCACCAAAAAAAAGGTACGAAAATACACCAAAAGCCAGGTTCTCAGATATTAAAATCTATTATGATGTACTATAATAAAAATAGTCTGAAATTGACATAGGAATTGACTGCAGAATAAAATAGTGAGCCTGAAATACTTTCACTGATGTATGGGAAATTAACATTGGACAAAGGTGGAATTTCAACGTAGTGAGAAAAAAGGGAATTTTTTAAATAAACGTGAGGTTAAAACAGCTAATTATTCATCTGAAATAAAATGCAGTTGTCCGATCAATAATTCTTTTAAGAAACCCAATAGCTATAAAAAAAAAGATAAGACTTCTTCATTATATTAACAATGAAAATTTCCACATGGAAGAGTATACCATAAACAGAGCCCAATGACAAATAACTCTAACAAAAGTAAGTATAATATATAAAATAAATACATGTTATATACAGATAGCTCCCACAAATTCACAGGAAACAGATAATCCAATAGAAAAACAGGCCAAGAATATGAACAAATAACAAGAGAGGCAATCCAAAAGGCCAGTAAACACACACTAATAGTCATGGAAATAAATAAAGTGGAAGTAAGATATCATTTCTTACTGATTAGAATGTAAAGCCTAGGGCTTGGCACCTATAGCACAGAATGCAAAGCCTAGTAAAAGCCACTGTGGTCAAAATTGAGGGATAAGAGTTCACATTCATAGTGAGTGGAAACATGAATTGTTATGATTAAAAACATTGGCTGGGCATGATGGCTCACACCTGTAATCCTAGCACTCTGGGAGGCCAAGCACTCTTATTGCTTGGTCTCAGGAGTTTGAGATCAGCCTGAGCAAGAGTGAGCCCTCATCTCTATTAGAAATAGAAAAACTAGCCAGGTGTCATGATAGGCCTCTGTAGTTCCAGCTACTGGGGAGGCTGAGGCAAGAGGATTGCTTGAGCTCAAGAGACTGAGGTTGCTGTGAACTATGATGATGCCACAACACTCTTCCCAGGGCAACAGACTGAGACTCTGTCTCAAAACACAAACTAAAAAACAAAACCAAAAAAACAATATACACTTCAACTCAACAATCTTGCTCTGGGAATCCAGTGTGTAGAAATGAAGGCACCAGTATGGAAGACTATATGCATGAGTAAGTTTATGAAGGTTATGGGAAGACTATGTGTGTGTGGGGGGGTGGTCCAGAAAATAGTTAATATAGCAAGACTGAGATTGCTAATCTTACAAAGGCCTGCTTGCATGGATGGTGTCTGGGAACTTACTGGTAAACAGTTTCCCACATTGATAAAAAGTTCTCCTGAGGCTGGGCGCAGTGGCTCACTTCTGTAATCCTAGTACTCGGGAGGCCGAGGAGGGTGGACTGTCTGAGCTCACAGATTTCAAGACCAGTGTGAGCGAGAGTGAGATGCCATCTCTAAAAATAGACAGGGGTTGTGGCGGGTCCCTGTATTCCCAGCTATTTGGGAGACTGAGGCAAGAGAATCACTTGAGCCCAAAAGTTTGAGATTGCTGTGAGCTGTGATGCCACCACACTCTACCCAGGGCAACAAAGTAAGACTCTGTCTCAACAAACAAACAAAGAAACAAAACTTTTCCTAAGTGATAAGAGTGGCTTACTGTGTTTAAACTACTTGTTTACAAATATAGTTTGTGCTGAATACCTGTCTCCTCTGGGAGTCTGGGATTTGGGTACGTGTTAGGCAGACAGTGCCTAAATGACCAACTCCCAGTAAAAACTTGGAGCACTGAGTATGTAATGAGCTTTCCTGGCGGATGACACTGGCACATGCTGCCACAGCTCCACTGGGAGGGAACTCTCGGAAGCGCACTCCTGGGTTCCTCGGGATCTGGCCCGGGTGCCCTTTCCCTGTGCCAGACCTGCTCTGCATCCTTCTGTCATCAATTTCACTCATCAGCGCAATTCTATGCAGAGTCTGAGAGTCCTTCTAGTGGACTGGATCTCGGCAAGTAAGCGTGGTTGTGGGACTCTTCACGGAGGGGACAGGAAGAAATGTGGGCAGAGAAGGTAAATGTGGGGGGAAAAAGTAATAAAATATCATAGAAAAAGAGGAAAGGGATCGTAAAAATATCCTCATATAAACAAGAGTCTCATTCACATTATAGTACATATGCACAGAAAGATATCACAGAGGATGGCCACCACCTTTGGATGGTGGGATTTCAGGTGAGTTTTCACATGTTCCCTTATAGTTTTCTGAATGGTTTGAATTTTTTTTTATAATGATCATATTTCACTTATATAATCAATAAAAAGATAAAGCAATTTTTATTTAAAAAGGAAATAAAAATCAGTTGTTAGAGATTCTTATTTAAAATAGCAGCTCCTGATTTATTGCAGCTGCCTCTCCAATAAATTTCTATAAGGATATAGAAAAAGCAAAAACATGAATCATCATGCTAGGTGGGTGATGACCTAAAGTCCAGAGAAATTTCCACTAGCTTTTCTCTCTCTCTTTGTTTTGTTTGTTTAAGAGACAGGGTCTTGCTCTGTTGCGCAGGCTGGAGTGCAGTGGCACAATCACAGGTTACTGAAGCCTCCAACTCTTAAGCTCAAGCAATCCTCCCACCCTAGTCTCTTGCGTAGTTAGGATGACAGGAACACACCACCATACCCCGCTAATTAAAATGAAAATATTTAATTTTTTTTTTTAGAGACGGGAGTTTCACTATGTTGCCCTGGTTGGTCCATCTCTTACAAAGGTAGAAAGAAGAAAGACACAGTAACAGACTGGAACAAACACACACACCCAAACCCACAGTTAAGTACTAAAGATCATAGTATATTTGTTAACCCACAGTTAAGTACTAAAGATCATATTTGAGGGAAAAGCCTCAAATATGTGAAGACGGGGAGGGAACAGATGCATGAACACGACTTACTACGGCAGACACAAAACAGAGATTCAACTTGCAAATCTGTAAGCATTCTTGAGAGACAAAACAGAATTGAATAAAAGCAACTAAAAAAAAAATTAGTAAAAGGAAACCATCTGGGGATGAAATAATTTAGTGTTCAGTCCAAAAGTGTCTTCTGAGGTCCAGGCAAAATAAGTCAAAGAGGCAACACTAAAAAACATGTTGGCAACTGGAAGAGAAACTTTTACTATTTGTGTGTGATTTGATCTAGAGGAAAGGGTTTGTTCTGGATATAGATAAAGCAACATAAGCCAATGTTATTTCTCTGTACTATGTAGAAAAATAAAAAAATTAACAGTAGCAATAAAATCAATCAAATATCTGGGAATTAACCATGATTTTTATACAGCCTAAGTTGAAAGGTCAATGAAGATGATTTCAATCAGGGGTGTCCAACCTGAGCTGGGCTGTATGCTGACTTTGCGAGGACTTCTTTTGCTTATCTGTGGTGTTGGGTCGCATGAAAACTATGCATGGACCTTTATTTTGCTAATCAGCTTTCATTAATGTTTGTGTATTTAGCGTGTGGACCAAGACAACTCTTATTTTTCTAATGTGAGCTGGAAAAGAAAAAAAGCTGGATATCCCTGATTTAAATAAACCTATTTTATACTCTTAACAAGATGATTTAATATTATAAAAATTTTAATCTTTTCCAACTAATCTATATATCCACTGCTATCCTAATAAAAAATCATTGTTGAATTTAAAGAATTTATTATGCGCATTAAAATGTACATTGCGGAATGAAGTTCTATGTATAGGTTAATCAACTTTAACAAAGAAGAGCAGAGAAGATGGATTTATCTTACAATACACTAAGACACACATAAAACCTGTGTGGTGTTAGAACTGACACTTTACCTTAGAAATGAAAACAATGTAACCTACGTATCTGTACCCTCATATCAATCTGAAATTTAAAAAATGGAATGTAACAGAGCATACAGACACAGAACATGTCTTACAATATACGATAAAACTTAATATACAATAAAAGCGGCACTGCACATCAATGGCAAAAGGACAGACTGTTTAGTAGAGGGTACTGTGAAAACTGGCTTACCATACAGAGAAAAATAAAGCTGGATTCCTGTTTACAGGTGTATTCTAAATAAAGATTCAAATGTGAAAAGTAAAACGATACAGTTCTTAGAGAAAATACAGGATATCTTTGTGACCTAGAGATAAGAAAAGTCTCTTAAAGAAAATTCCAAAGCATAAGGTAAAAAAATTGAAGAATCTGATTATGTCAAAAGTAAGAATTCTGTTCAATAAAGCATGTTACGGATAAAATTCATTGGAATGCCTCCACATCAGGAGAATACAGGGTGTCCATAAAAGTCGTGGGCAATTTTACTATGTTAACTTATTTTAAATTGCACGCAAACTTCTATGTCCACCCCGTATGTTTGTTAATGTCCAGAATAAATATGAGATTAATGTCTAGAATACTCAACGCATTTCTGTTAATGAACAAGAAAGTACCAAATCTAGTGGAAAAATAGGCAAAAGGTATGAACAGATAGTGTACGGAAAAATCCAAAAGCAAACAAGTATTTATCAAGATGCTCAACTTCAAAGGTCATCAGAGAAATGTAAAGTGAAACAACAACAGGATATTCTACCCATGAGTCTGAGAAAATGTAGGTAGCTGGCTGATACTGGAAAGATACGGCACACGGTGACCCTCAGGTACAGAGACGCTGGCAGTGCAAACTGGCAGGGCTATCCAGAAATGGAACCTGGCACTACTTATACCCTTTAGGTATATGTCTACCCTATGACCCAGCAACTTTTCTCCTAGGTATATATATTCAAGGACACCCTCCCAGAGTTATAAGACTTTTTTACACACATATATAATTTTTTTGCATTAAAGTGGTTCATGTGGAAGATATGGGTAAGGATGAGAGATACAAAGAAATACATGAATTCGTGAAGGAGAAAGAGTCCTGCACCATCAACTAACAGGCATCCCTAGGGGCGCCACACCTGAGGTCAAGGGTGAGGCGTAGGGTAATGATGGGTGAGGGAAGTGGTTTCACACATCTTGGCAACATTTTTTAGTCACAAAATAAAAAAGTCCTTAATGAGTTTAAGCTAGAAAAAAAATCCTCATACAGTTTGCTATAAAATACAGAAAGTAAACTGGTTCAGATAACTCTCCAACTTTAAATACCCTCAGAGTTTTGAAGACGAAATAATTTTGAAATTGGGCAGCCAAACAAGTTTTCCACACAAGAAGGCAACAGAAAATATTTGAAGATACACACAAAATATATCATCCTTGAACATTTCCTTTTTTTTTTGAGACAACATCTTACTCTGTTGCCCTGGGAAGAGTGCTGTGGCGTCACAGCTCACAGCAATCTCAAACTCTTGGGCTCAAGTGATCCTCTTGCCTCAGCCTCCCACATAGCTGGGACTAGAGGCACCTGCCACCATGCCCAGCTAGTTTTTCTATTTTTAGTAGAGACAAGGTCTCACTCTTGCTCAGTGTGCTCTCGAACTCCTGAGCTCAGGCAATCCGCCCCCCTCAGCCTCCCACAGTGCTAGGATTATAGGTGTGAGCCACCATGTCAGGCCATGAATATTTCTTAAATTAAAGAAAATATTCAACAAGTTTTTAAGAACATAAGAGCAAAATCTTATCGTTAAAATATAAAATTACCTTTTGTAGAAAGAGGACAATCCTTACAAGCATCTGGGCACGTTTTTCTTCTAAGGTAAACAAAGTTCGGGGTGTTCGAATAAAAATTTTGGTCTTCCCATAAGCAACATCATCCTGAAAACTATATTGTTCAATCAGTTTCTTGACAGCCTCTTTGTCTGAAGGAAGGTCATGGTTGGGCCAGGTGAATTCAGAGATCATCTTATACCTGGGTGAAAAACGAACAGAACTCTTATTCTTCCAATGTGAGGCAGAAAAGAAAAACAAAACAACATCTTTGCAAACTAGTAACGGAATTTCTTTAGACCAATTACAGATGCAAAACAAAGGCCTCAACAAAAATAAAACACTTCTTTATGATAGCAACTCTTACTAAACTAGGGATAAAAGGGACTTAATCTAAAAAAGATTATTTACCAAAACTTGTAACTAGTATCATTCATCAAGAGGAGATCTTGGAAGTATTCTCTTTACAAACAGAAACAAGCAAGGATGCCGTTAGCATGAGCACTCCCTGGCATCGTTACAGTGGTCTAGTCAGCATGGTGAAACCAAGAAATAAATTGGTAAATTATTTACTAATTTCACATTCAGATTATAGAGTAATTTACTAATTTTTCGTCTCGCACTGGTATCTTTTCATTTTATGCTTAGATCTCTGATCCATTTGGAATTTATTTTGGTCTATGGTGTGAGGTATGAATCTAGTTCTATCTCTTGACAAATGGCTATCCAGCTATTCTAACGCTATTAAAAAGTCCATCTTTACTCCCTGCAATTTAACATGCCACCTTTATCATATACTACATTTTTAAACCCACTATTTTTTTTTCCTGGACTTTCTGGTCTGTTTCATTGTTCTGTCTGTTCATCTGTGCATCAGTACCACATGATTTTAATCAGGAAGGCTGTAAGTACGTTTCAATGTCTTTCCTGAATCTTTCCTTTTTCACAGGTTTTGACAGCTATTTAGTCTTGCATAGGAACTCTAGACTCAAGTTTTAGAGTTACAGGAAAAAAAAAAAAAGAATCCAGCAAATAAATGAAAAAAACCCAACCCTCCCAAACCCCTTGAGAATAGTTTTATTGAGCTGAAACATTAAATTCACTGAATTTATATAAGGTGTTGAGTTGTCCTAGTCAGTGAATATCTTCCCATTGTTCAAGTCTACTCTGGTACCTTTCAGGAATCTCTGAACATTTTCTCATAAGGCTTCTCACATTTCCTCTTAAGATAATAGATAACTACTCTGTTCATTACTGCCCTTAATTACAGTTAATTCCTTCTTGACAGCTCTTCTCGGTGTCCCCAACTGCACACTCTTCCACAGTTTCCTCCTGTCTCCCTGGAGAGTCCTTCCCAATCTTTTTCTGGCTCCTCTCATTCCACGGTATCCTCAGTGTTGAAGTGTCCTGGTGCTTAGATTAGGGATTCTATGTATACTTTCCCCACATCACCTTGTCTAGACCATTTACTTTAAATAATATATTCGAAATATAAAAACAAAAACATGTATATTTATAAACGTATAAAATGTATTTCTCAATTCAGCAATGCGTCATCCCTAGTCCAGACCTCGGTCTGAGCTTTAAACTCACATGTCCAATGCTTGCCTAGGTCTCAAGCCACCCAGTTATTAAAGCCAGAATTGTGGGAATATTTGTATTCCTTCCCTTCTCTACCATTACTTCTAGTCCATTGTTAAATCCTATCGACTCTACCTCCAAAATATATTCAAAATCTAACACTTTTCTTCATTTCTACTGCTTCACTCTTAATCCAAGCCACCGTCCATTTGCTATAATAAACTATCCTCCATTTTTTTCTAATCCATTCTAAACATCAGCTAGAGGAGTTTTCCTTTTTTTTTTTTGGCCAGGGCTGGGTTTGAACCCGCCACCTCTGGCATGTGGGGCCAGCGCTCTACTCACTGAGCCACAGGTGCTACCCCTAGAGGAGTTTTCCAAAAAGCTTAAAATCATTTTTGTCTTTTACTGCTCTCCTCCCTCCTCACTGGCTCCTTCAGGGTTCTGTGACGGGGTTGTCCCTTCTTCTCCAGAGGCTTTGCATATGCTGTTCCCACTGCCTGGATGCATATTACCCAGGCCTTGAAAGGCTAGCTCCTTCCTATCCTTTAGTCTTTTCTTGATCTTCCTACTTCAACAAACCTCCTCTCCCCAATATTCTCTTTGAGGTAGCTAGTTTTGTTTTGTTTCTTCCTCACCATTCATCTCCATATAGATTTGTGGCTCTATCTGCTTAGTGTCACTTTCCTTCACCGGTCTGTGGGTACCCTGAAGGTGAGGACTTTTGTTCCCTCCATATAACAGGTGCCTATCATGCTGCCTTTGAGGCAATAAATATTTGCAGAACAAATAAAAGAATGGAGGGAAATCATTTAAAAGTCTGCTCACTTACAAGAGAGATTCAGAAATCAATGCCTTAATATGAAGACAGAGGTAATGTCACACAATGTCACATGAAAAAAGAGGAAACAAAATCAGAACCCTCCCAACTTGTTCTAAAATTAGAGTAAGGGGCCACATTTGCCTTACAATATGGGCAGTGATGGTGTGTGTTCAAAGCTTCAGGCATACTGCAGAGGCCGAAACATTCCTGCAGCCACACTGCTCTGCTCGTGGGGCGGGGTGAGGTGCTCTGCCTTCCCTCCTGCCAGCAAGAGCAAGACCCCAGTTCTCTAGCAAACCAGCATCCTGAACTTGCTAATTAAAATGCTGAACTCATCTGCTTTCTGACAACTAATTTTATTTCCCTAAAGGACATTAGCAACTTTCAAGGTTATCAGTACATTTAAAATCCTTCTCTCTTTTTCGATGAAAGAAATGAAAATAAAGAAAAGTGACAAGTAAAAATTTAGATTCAAAGCTAAAATTCTTACCAAAAAAACCTTTAGAATCTAAGAGCAAAAATTCATTGTAGAAAACATTACTTTTTCTCTCATTATCCCTGAATAATCTGCATAAAATGGGAGTAACACATCTTCCTCATGTGGTTGTCAGTTTTAGTGACTAACCACACTAGGAATGCTTAGAACCGTGCTTTGTACCCACAGGAAGCATTCCAAGGTGTTAGCAACTATTTATTACATGTTGAAAACGTCAACACAAAAATTAACTTTTTTGCTTTCTAGTCAATCATTATCTATATCCTTTCCCTAAATAAGATAAAAGCTTTCATTTATCTCTATTTTTCACTTCCATTTCATTTTGATTTAATTTAGTTACAGATATTACTGAAGACTTTTTTAATTTTTTTTAGTTTTTTGAGACGGAGTCTTATTTTGTTACCCTTGGTAGAGTGCTGTGGTGTCACACAGCTCATGACAACCTGAAACTTTCAGGCTCAAGAAGTCATCTAGCCTCAGCCTTCCAAGGAGCTGCGACTATGGGCACCTGCCACAATGTCTAGCTATTTTTTTTTTTTTTCAGAGACAGGTCTCATTCTTGCTGGTCTCGAACTCCTGAGCTCAAGCAATCCACCTGCCTTGGTCTCCGAGAGTGCTAAGATTATGGGTGTGAGCCACCACATCTGGCTACTAAAGACTTCTTTTCTCCCCCTTACAGTCACTACTAACAACAAGTTTTACCGATTTATTTGTTCAATATTGCTTTTTAGCATTCCTTGTTTTCCGTCTGTAGTCATCTTTCCTTTTGCTAAAGTACATCCTCTAGAAGATTTTTCAGAGAGGGTCTATGAATAATAAACTTTCCGAGCCCAGGATGTCAGAAATGTTTTTACTTTACTCATACTCTTGAATGGTAATTTGACACAGAATATAATTCTAGGCATAAAGATCATTTCCCTTCACTATGAAGATATTACTTCTTTTTCTACTTGATCAAATGTTGCTAAAGAGAACCCTGAGGTCAGTAAGATTCTCATTCCCTAGTTAGGCTGTTTGCCACTTTTCTTGGGAGCTATAAATATTTTTAACCATCTAAAGGTGAACAAAATGAATTTATTTTTATTTTTTATTTAATTAATTTATTTACTTATTGTTTGGGATTCACTGAAGATACAAGAATTAGGTTGCACTGATTACATTCATTAGGTAAAGTCCCTTGACAAAATGAATTTTTTTCAATTTTTGTTTAATTCATATGCTTGACAGTCAGTGTATTCTTTCAATCTGCAAATTTATGTCTTTTTGTCTTTTTTCAGTTCAGGCTAATTCCTGGCCACTGCTCTCCTACTGCTTTTCACCTGCTCTGTTTCCCCTGATGCTCCTGTCAGGTGGGTTTTGCCACATCTGGACCAACCCTGCATGTGACTGGACTTTTCTTTAATACTTCCCATCTCTTTTTCTTTGTGATGAGATCTGGAAGAAGCCTTCAGCTTGATCTCCTAGACCACTAATTCACTTTTTAAAAAAGTTTAGTTTCTCAAAAAGTTTCAAAATTATAGTTAAATTTACATGAACTAAAATGCACACATTTAAATATACTAATTTAATAAGTTTTGACAAATGTACATGCCCAATCAGGATACATCACCTCAGAGGGCTTTCCACTCTGCTTTCCAGTCACACCCCCAACCCAGGGCCTGCCACTGCTCTGATCTGGCTGCTCTTGAACTTCATGCACAGGGCAGCATTAAATATGTACTCTTTTGTATTTATCTTCTTTTAAGAGCACGGCTGAGATACTCACCGGGTTGTTTTTGCATCCGCAGCTCACTGTGTTCAGTGCTGATCAGCAGCCAGTGCAGTCTGGATGCTGACTGTCTGTCGACTGACTGTGGTTGATGGGCAGTTCCCTCCACAATGTGTATAATCAGATTTTCATCTCCTAAATCCCTGGTTTGTTAATAAACAATTACCTGTTTTTCTTTCTAACTTCATATTCTTATTTTAGGGCTAAAATTCCCTCCTTCATCTCTCTGAGAATATTGAAGGGGCTTCTTCAAAGTTCCTTCACTCCTTGGCTCTAATTCCTCTAAGGTAAGGTTTTTACTTGTTGACCTTATGGGATTTTTTTTTTCTTTTGCTGGTTCTGGTCTTCTCAGATGCTTGATGGTCACCTGGTCTTCGGTTGCAGAGTCCTTCCACACACACGCTGGCCTCTCTGGAGGGATTTTTGCTTCCCAGGTCTCACTAGGATGTCTGCAGTGTCCCCTTTTAGGTGCTGAGGTGGTCACGTGCCCTGGCCGTCGTGGCAACCTCCTGGTGCTGCCGCTAGGGTAAGCCCCAGCACACAGGCTGGGAAGGCTTCCAGATGGCAGCTCGACCTCAAAGGGAGTCTTTGCTCATAACTACGACCTTCCATCACTTCTGGGTTTTCGGAACTGCTTCACATCACATTTAGGAGCAACTCATCTTCCAGGTTCAATGAGCTTCCATCCCCCTTCTTTATTCCACAGTGTGGGCTATGCAGTTACTTTGTTTCAAATTAATGTATTTTGTTTCATTTTGGGAAGCTCTGGAGTGAGATATTAAAGCTTATGGTACTATGAACATCAGGTTTGAAATTTATAGGTCCTTTTAAATCTTATCTACTTTATTTTTACATTTTAAAAAGCTTATTCTAATCTGTATAAAATGTCTTCCACGCTCCCAAAACAAAAAACACAGCCAAATCTTCTGAGTTGAAATAAAGTAAGTCCCCAAAGAGACTAAAAGTAGGTAAACATACTTGCTTGCAAAATTTCCTGTCCCCTCCAAATCAAGCATTTTCATTGTTCTTATTTCTACTCCTCCTCATGGCTTCCTTTCATCTCATGATAATACATTTTCAGTTCAGCCCCATCCTATAGTTACCTATTCTCAGCCTGCTCATTCTAATATTTAGCTTCTGCCCAATATTTTCAACAGGTGACAACACAAAAATTCTATACTTGCTCAACTGCCAGAATTCAATAAGCAGTAATATATGTAGACTAGAAACCTTTCTACTATAATAACATGATTTGATGCTGTTTGAAATCAAGAATTAGTGAACACATCTCTACGCAGGAAAACATTCCTACTGTACTGCCTACATAAGAAAGAAAAGCCAATTTTAAAGAACTATATGATTTCAATAAGAAAAAATGGTCAATATTACGCATAATCTTCGGAGCAATATAAAATTAAATTCTAGTTCTCCAAGCTATAATGCTGCAAAGTTTTACTCATTTTAAGAATCTCCATTTAGTGTAATCTCTTACTTGTATACACATGTAGCTAAACACTTGTGGAAATAAACTTTACATTTATAACCTCAGATCTTAAACAGGCACTCTGCTCTTCCAGGGAGCAGTCCTATTTTATAAACCTGTGCTTTCCCACTCTCCAATGTGAGTGTTCTCATTCCCCTCAAAACTCCTCTTCTACCTCTTCCAACCTCATTCTCAGACCTTGCCTCACACTTTGATGAGAAAACAAGCCATCAGACAGGAACATCTGCCATGAGTAAAGTTTCAAGACTTTTCGCATCTGAATTCATACTCTCCATCTTGTGTCCTCTTGCTGGGGGTGAAGTGTCCCTGCCCGTCTCAAACTGACAAACTTTCCACTTGTCTGTGGGTTTCCATCCATTCTTGCCTTTGCAAGGATGTTATTTTAAAATTCTCTCCCTCTCTCCTGTGTCACTGGTTTCTCTTTTTGCTCTGAATCATCCCTACCAGCACTACCATTTCTAGCATTTCCTGACCTGACTCCAATTCCAGCTACTGCCTCCATTTCTTTCCGCTCTCACACAGCAAAATTCTCCACTGTATACAGGCACCTTCACTTTCCCATTCTGTTCAAGTCAGGCTGCACCCCGCTCTTTCTCTTTTGACCTCTACATTGTCCAGTCTAATGGTTAAGTTTCTGCTTTTATCCTATTTGACCGCACAGCAACTGCTGACACAGAGCCCATACTTGTCTTCCTGAAGTGCCATCCTTTCTTCGTTTCTATGCCATCACCCTCTGCTGGTTTTCCTTCCACCTTCCTGCTGCTTCTTCCCTTCTCCCTGCTGGTTCTTTCACGTCAGACCACAGATCTACACATTGTCATGGACTTCCTCTACCAGGCCTAAAAATGTCTATGGAATCTGTACACTAATGATCCAAAATCTTTTATCCAAAGTCTGGAATTTTTTTCCAGAACTCCAGGCATGTATGTCTAACAGCTTACTTAACATTTCTACCTAAATGTTTAGTAGGCATTTAAAAGTTAACACAGTCAAGAAAATAATCTTGATCCAATCCTTGCTCCCACTGTTCCATGCCTTCTTCATCAAACTTTTTACCTAATTTTATCTCAGCAAATGGCATTTCACCCAGATGCTCAAGTCAAAAACTACTTGTCAGCTAACACCTGTCATCCTAGCACTCTGAGAGGACGAGGCAGGTGGATTGCTTGAGCTCAAGAGTTCCAGACCAGCCTGAGCAAGAGTGAGATCCCACCCTGGCCCCCAAAATAGCTGGCCCTTGTGGTGGGCACCTGTAATGGGGCACCTGTAGCCCCAGCTACTTGGGAGGCTGAGCCATGAGGATCTCTTGAGCCCAAGAGTTTGAGGTTGCTGTGAGCTGTGACGCCACGGTACTCACCCCAGGGCGACTAAGACCCTGTCTCCAAAACAAAAACAAAACAATTTGTCATCCTTCATTCCTTCCTACTCCAGTTTCATCAAGTCCAATCCATGAGCAGGTCTTGTTACCTTTACTCCCAACATAATCCCGAATCTGTGCAAGGCTCTCACGTCCACCATAACTTGAAGGCACTACCATCAGACCATCTTTCCTGGGCGCCTGCAATAGCCTCCCTAAACGCCTGCCTGCTTTCTAGTCACACGGCAGCCACAGTGATCCCTTCAAGACATCTGTAAGATTATGCCACTCCATGCCTTCTTATCACACCTAGCCCTAATCCAATGGCTCTGTCTGATTATAAGGTGTGATCTGATCTGGCCCCTGCCCATTTCTCCAATCTCATCACACACTACTGCCCCATCGTCCAGTGTCTTCCAACCACACTGGACCCTCCAGGTACCTAACATGCCACACGTACTACTTGCTGCTTGTAGTATCGCCTCTTCCCTGCCGCTCCTCTGCTCCACCTTCCCTGATCTCTGCGTGGCTGGCTCCTTCCTGTCTTTGTTATCTCCTTAGAGACTCTTTTTTCACCAACCAATCTAAAGTTTTTTATTTTCTGCATTATTTTTGATTTATATTTTATGTATTTATTTATTTCTTTTTTGGGTGGAATCTGCAGTCTTGAATATAGGAAATGTTCAATTATTATTTTTAAATAAATAAGCCCAAGCAACATAACAAGTCCTCATCTCTACAAAAAATAGAAAAATTGCTGGGTGTGGTGGCTACTTGGGAGGCCGAGGCAGGAGGATCACTTTGAGCCCAGCAGTTTGAGATTACAGTGAGCTATGATTAATGCCATTGTCTTCTAGTGCAGGGTGACAGAGTGAGATCTTGCCTCAATTAATCTATCAATAAAACAAAAGAAATAAATGAAAAAAATTTTTTTTTGTTTTGAGACAGAGTCTCACTATGTCACCTTTGGTAGAGAGCTGTGGCATCACAGTTCACAGTGACCTCAAACTCCTGGGCTTAGGCGATTCTCTTGCCTCAGCCTCCCAGTAGCTGCGAGTACAGGTGCCCACCACAATGCCTGGCTATTTTTTGTTGCAGATGTTATTGTTGTTTAGCCAGCCGTGGTCGGGTTTGAAGCCCCCAGCCTTGGTGTACGTGGCTAGCGCTGTAACCACTGTGCTACGGGCACCGAGCCAGAAATAAATAAATGAAATTTACAATGTTCTTCTGACTCCCAGTTGTCAACTACCACTATACACAATAAATTAATAACAGCAACCATATTTTATATTTATCGAGTGATTACCATATGTAGGAACTACTCTAAGTATTTTGCATTTACGTAATCTCATTTAATCCTCTAGTAACCCTTCAAGGTAGTTATTGTTATTTTCTTTTTTTTTGAGACAGAGTCTCACTTTGTCGCCCTCAGTAGAGTGCCGTAGTGTCACAGCTCACAGCAACCTCAAACTCTTGGACTTAAGCGATTCTCTTGCCCCAGCCTCCCAAGTACCTGGGACTACAGGCACCCAGCACAACGCCCAGCTATTTTTTGTTGTTGTTGTTGGTAGTTGTCATTGTTGTTTAGCAGGCCGGGGCTAGGTTCGAACTGGGCAGCTCTGGTGTATGTGGTTGACACTGTAGCTGCTGAGCCACAGGCTCTAAGTCTATTATTGTTATTTTCATTTTATTATGAGGAAAATGAGGCGTGGAAAGGTTATATGATTTGTCCAAGATTGCATAACTAAAAAATATCAAAGCGAGGATTCAAACTAGGTAGACTGAAGATACCTGGTTTGAATCTTTACATCTTTTGTACTAACCTGGAAGGAGTTGAAACACATTCTCCTTAGTAAAGTATCACAAGAATGGAAATGCAAGTATCCAATGTACTCAAAACTAACATGAAGCCAGGAGATGAAATAATACACACTCACAGTAAGAGAAAAACTCAATTCGATTCAAGATGTGGGGAGCGCAGGGGAGAGGGAGAGGGAGGGGGAAGGGAGTGTGCCCACATAACGGGCACAATGTAAGGGTATATGGCGCACCAAGATGGGTGTGGGACACAATACAAGGGGGACTCTACCTAACAAATACCAACACTATAACCTAGACCCTTGCATTAATCTGCAAAGAAAAAAAATAACAGGTAGGCCTCCATGCTTAACTCCTTAATATTTGATTATTATGACAATTACTAATACCAGTAACGATACGCAGCATTAATTATCTATTCTATGCCAGGTAGCTCGGCTTTTTATTTAGGTGAATTTAATCCTCACAGTGCCCTATGCACTGTTATTATACCCACTTTACAGATGCAGAGACGATATCAAAGAAGTTAAATTCTGGCCCACAATCAAACAGCAAATAGATGGCAGAGCAAGGATTCCAACTCACTGTGACTCCAAATCCATGTTCTTTCTGCTATACTATGATGACCATATTTTCCTTAAAAAGACTGAACTTTTTTCCATCATCCATAAACTATGAACTCAGGGACTCCAGTTGATTCTGGGAAAATCTTTCATATTTGTAGTTTCCATAACTCTTTTATCTCATTCAACAAACATCTACAGATTGCCTAGTATGCGCTGAAGCTGGGACCCCGTCATTCTCGGCGAGCGGCTAGGCTTCCCTGCTGAGCCTGTTCTCACCTGTGAAGAAACTTCTCATAAGTCTGGCGGAAGGCAAATCCTGCCCGACGCACTCTCACATTTTCCAGGAGTCCAAGATACTCCACTTGATGCCGGCAGCGTTCCTCATCAAATACCTGTGGGGACTTCTTGTCATTGGGTTTGATGCAACGTACGTAGTATGGTTCCTGAAGAAATATGATAAATCAGCAAAGGGTAAGATACACTGGGGAAAATTCCTAGACCGGGGACACTGACAAGTAATCAGTGTTAACTGTGTCAAGTTAAGCTCAGAGCCTCTAATTTCTCAGGCACACACGGTGAGTAAAGTAGTTATTCTTCCTTTCTCTTCAATTCAAGGTTAGAAGTTCTCATGCATTCAGCTAAACTTTTGTTTTATTATATTTTAGGCTCAATCAGGAATAGTAGAATAGGGATAAAACTAGGAAGTAAATAACTGAGACGTGTAAACACTGAGTTTTTTTGAATTTACGAAAACATGGCTAAAGTAACTTAAGGAGTGATTTAATAGAAAAAGGCAGCAGTTGTAGGAAAGATCAAATGGGATGAAGAATGTAAAATATTAAGGTTATGGTACACAGTTAGTGTTGCTTTAGTGCCACACATCATCATCATCATCATTATTGGATTATTTTGTGCTTTTGAAAAAGAGACTAAACTTCATGGGCAAGTAGAAAAGTCACAAAGAGGCAACAGTGATTCTATGAAGGAGCCCAGCTAGAAATTCTTCCCTCTGTGCCAAATAAGTTTTGTATCACGCATTAGATCATAGCTCCTTATAAATATAATACCAAGCTTGGCGTGGATCCTAGCACACTGAAGATCATGAATAAATTATCACTGGATGAATCAGAGATGTCAAATGTATCCTACTTATAAGCACAAAGAGTTTCTTCTCTTCTCTGAATCTGTTATTTATCAACACACAAATGCACTTTAATTAAGATATAGAATCCTCTGTAGTTAAATCAGGCAGTTGTGAACCCCACTGAGGGCTAGAGGTAGAAAGAAGTAATAATTTACGAATGAGAGATTTGAAGAATGTAAATTTACTTGCATTTTGAACAGAATAACAGTTCTCAACACCTAAAAAAGAAACTCTAGTTGGATACTTATGCTACATCAGTGGTTCTCAAACTTCCTAATGCCGCGACCCTTTATACAGTCCCTCGTGTTATGGTGACCCCCAACCATAAAATTATTTTCATTGCTACTTCGTAACTATAATTTTGCTACTGTTATGTATGAATTGTAATGTAAATATCTGATATGCAGGATGTATTTTCATTGTTACAAAGGGGTTGCAACCCACAGGTTGAAAACTGCTGTGCTAGATGATAAAAAGTAATGTCAATTTCTTATTTTTTCTTTTCTTTTTTTGAGTCAGATTCTCACTTTGTTGCCTAGGCTAGGGTGCCAAGGCATCAGCCCAGCTCAAAGCAACCTCCAACTCCTGGGCTCAAGCTATCCTCCTGCCTCAGCCTCCAGAGTAGCAGGGACTATAGGCACCTACCACAACGCCCAGCTAGGGATGATTTTTCTCCTTTTTCTAAATCCTGCTGTATTAGTTTCCTATTGTGGCTATACCAGATTATCACAGATTTAGCGGCTTCGAACAACACAATTTTATTACCTTACATTTCTGGAGGTTGGAAGTCTGAACTGGGGTTCATTAGGCTAAAATCACAGTGTCAACAGGGTTGTTACTATTTTTTCTTTAGGGTTATTACTTTCTGCAGGACCTAGAGGAAAGCCCATTTTCTTTTATTTTCCACCTTTTACAGGTTGCCCACATTCCTTGGCTTGCAGCCACCTTCCATCTTCAAAGCCAGCTATGGCCAGTTGAGTCTTTCTCATGATATCATCTCCCTGGTTCTGACTTTTCGGCCTTCTTTCTCCCCACTAAAGACTCTTATGATAAAACTGGGCCCATATGTAACATATCCACATGTGTGGGCATCCCCTGTGGCTATGGTATAATAATACTGAAACACATATATATACATATAGTCTTTCCCCCTGGTTTCTAGCATAGAGCTTCAAAAACCTTTGGAATTTCTTTGGTTATAGAGGTGTTTTTTCTATGCTAATGAGGTGGCTCAAGGCCAGGCCCCTAAATACCCTAAAATGGGAGCTGGTCACCAAAAAACCTCCCTACGATCAGAGAGCTGGAGCTTTCAGCTGGTTGACCTCTGGGGAGGTCAAGAGGACTAGAGATCTAGTTTAATTATGTGGTCAACGATTTAATCAATCATGCATAATCAAACTCTGATAAAAAACAAAACAAAGCTAAAGACACTGAGGCTAGGAGGAGCTTCCTGGTTGGTGGACGTATCAACGTGCCGGGAGGAAATGCCCGTCCATTTCCACAGGGAGCAAAGTTCCTGCTCTTGGCCTTCCAGACCTGGCCACCCTATATATCTCTTTGTCTGGCTGTTTATTTGAATCCTTTAGAATTAAACTGTATAAGTGTAACATTTTCCTGAGTTATCTGAATCATACTAGTGAATTATTGAACTTAAGGGGAGTTCATGGGAGACTTCAAATTTGTACCCAAATTGTACAGAGTTTCAAGTGTCCAGGGGACCCAACTTGCAGCTGGTGTTCTAAAATCAAGGGCAGTCTTGTGTGAGACCTATCCCTTAACTCAGGGTGTCAGTGTCTGGAGTGAATTGAACTATAGACACCTAGCGGATGCCAAAAAGTTGGCGCTGCAATGTAGCGGTCACAATTGTGCCCAGCACACCTGCCCTTTTTTATCTAGTCATTTATGGAAAAGTGGAAAACACGACCATGATTTTTTGCAGCACCTTCCAGTAAGTGGTGGATCCTTGAATCTGGGCTGGCCTTGTGAAATGCTTTAACCAAGAAAATGTGCCAGAAATGATACAGGGTTGCTTCTGGAGACTCCTCCCCCAGAGGCTCTGCCCTCTGGGATCACTTCTTTGCATGTGTGAAGAAGCCCAAGACTAAAGACTATAGAAGCCAGGTGCCCAGTCATCCAGACACAGCACTGAGTGGGATCATCTTAGTCCATCTGCCCGGCTGGCTGCAGCTGCTTGGTTAGTCCAGCAGAACTGCCCAGTCAACCCCTGGAATCAGGATAAATAATAAACTGTTGTGCCATCAAGCACCACATTTCAGAATGATTTGTTCTTTTAAAATGGATAACTGATATCTCTTCCCCTATTGGGGAATATGAGCTCTTGGATTAGATATTAAACTTTGATATATTTAAGCAAAAGATCAATATTATTATAAAGCACAAGCAGAATCCTACTTTATAAAAAGTAGTGATCAAATGCTCACTAAATCTGTAATGGTTTTCACATAGAACATTTGTATGGGGAGGGCAGTTGTAGCTCACTTTTAAAAAGGGTTTATATTAATAATAGTAAATTTAAAACAAACTTAATGGGATGGAAAAGTGAGGGAGACAGCACTGTTGCCTTGAAAATTTTCTATGGCTTTCCTTGAATAGAGCGCCTTTGATTGCTTGGTGAAAAAGTAAAAAAAGTGGCATGCAGGACAGTAATATCAAAATGCTACTACATCCCCCTGCATGTTTTGGTACTGGTATAATAGAATAAGCACTGTGCAGAATTAGTATAGTTGGGTATTAGTTGTTTTGCTATCAACTAGCAATGATAAAGTCTCTCTGGACTTAATTAGTTAATTTATGAAATGAGAATATTAGGGCTTTCAGTTTGAGTAATGACAGACTAGGGAATTGAAACTGACACCCGGGCTGGGTATAACTAGAAGAGGTAAACACAACACATAAAACATTTGCTTAAAGACATTGGAGAGCTAACAAGACAATGGAGAATCGCTGGGCCAGAATCCAGGAGAGGAGGAAGCCACCTCCTTCCTCCAGGAGAGAAGAGCCCAGGTTTGACACTGCCTTTTTCCTGAGTGGATCTGCCAGCTTCAGAGGAGGGGTGTGGCCTGAGTAGTAGTTTTGGCAGCTTCAGGAGACTAGAGGGCATGTTAGGTATTAGGGCCTGAAAAAGAGGAGTCATGGGTAAATGCCTCTCTCTGGGATCCTGCCACTAGGAATCAGAGTGAACCAGAAGCAGGCAGTCCTTCACGGAGACCAGCGTTCAGCTTTCAATCACTTCAGAGCTTAAAACTAGAAGAGCTAATTTGGAATATTACTGCTCCTAGGGGCCTAAAAGAAGCAAAACCATATTATCCCTGTAGAAAAATGATATAAACTTGGGCCTCCAATTATTTCAACAAATGATTTTGCAAATACAATAACTGCAACAACAAAAAAAAATAACCAGACATATAAGAAGCCAAGATAACATGAATTAGGAACAGCAAAATAACACATAAAATCAACAGACTCTAGATTCCCCATTAAAATAACAACATCATATTTTCAAGATTTGGAAAAAATAATTCGTCATTTTGTATAGAACCAGATAAAACCCCATATAACCAAGGCAACTCTTAGTAATAAAAACAAGGCGGGGGCTCGGAGCCTGTGGCTCAACAGGCTAAGGCGCCAGCCACATACACCTGAGCTGGCGGGTTCGAATCCAGCCCGGGCCCGCCAAATAACAATGACGGCTGCAACAAAAAAATGGCTGGGCGTTGTGGTGGGCGCTTGTAGTCCCAGCTACTTGGGAGGCGGAGGCAGGAGACTTGCTTGAGCCCAGGAATTGGAGGTTGCTGTGAGCTGTGATGTCCCGGCACTCTCTCCAGGGTGACAGCTTGAGGCTCTATCTCAAAAAAAAAAAAAAACAAAAAACAAAAAACAAAAAAAAAAAACAAGGCTGGGGCATCAGCCTACTAGACTTTAGCCTATACTACCAGGTCATAGTGATCAAAATAGCATAGTATTGGCACAAAAATAGAGACATAGACATTTGTAACCGAATAGAAAACCATGAGATGAAAGTAACATCTTATAGCCACCTGATATTTGATAAACCAAACAAGAACATACACTGGGGAAAAGAACAGTTTTTACTATTCTACTACTATAGTTTTTTACTAAATACTATTCCCATTCAACAAATGGTGCTGGGAGAGCTGGATAACCACATGTAAAAGACTGACACTGGACTCATACATTTCACTACTTATAAAAATTGATTCAAGATGGATAAAAGATTTAAATCTAAGGCATGAAACAATAAAAATCCTTGGAGAAAGTGTGGGGAAAACACTTGAAGGTATCAGCCTGGGGAAAGACTTTATGAAGAAGACTCCAGTGGCAATTGCAACAACAAAAATAAACAAATGGGACTTAATAAAACTGAAAAGCTTCTGTATAGCAAAGGAGACAACAACCAAAGCAAATAGACAAACTTCAGAATGGGAAAAGATATTTGCATACTATGAATCGAGCAAAGGCTTGAAAGGTACAGTGAGTTGGTCTAAGCAACTGGAGTTCTTAAGGAGGAGAGATAGAATGGGCAAAAGAAATATTAGAAGAGAGTATAGCCAAAAATTTGCTAAAACTGATGAAAAAATTAAATACAAATTAAAGAAGTCTTACAAACTCTAAGAAGATTAAAAAGAATCTACACCTAGGCACATCATAGTAAAACTTCCAAAAATCAAAGAAAAGCAATCACACACACAAAAATTACCTTCAGGAGCAAATCTATGGATTCTAGGAGACAAAGGAACATTATGTTTGAGGTGCTGAAAGACATTGTCAATTTAGAATTTCACAATGAGCAAAAATATTTTTCAAGAATGAAAATACAGGTAGCTCAGCGCCTGTAGCACAGTGGTTACGGCGCTGGCCACATACACTAAGGCTGGCGGGTTTGAACCTGGCCCAGGCCAGCTAAACAACAATGACAACTGCAACAAAAAAATAGCCGGGCATTATGGCGGGCACCTGTAGTCCCTGCTACTTGGGAGGCTGAGGCAAGAGAATCTCTTGAGCCCAAGAGTTTGAGGTTGCTGTGAGCTGTGACACCATAGCACTCCACTGAGGGTGACACAGTGAGGCTCTCTCTCAAAAAAAAAAAAAAGAGTACAGAAATGTTTTTTGGTAAACAAAACAAGAGGATTTTTCACCATCAGATCTCAAATATCATAGGGTAAAGTTCAGGTAGAAGAAAACGATCCCAGATGAAAGGTCAGTGATACAGGAAGAGGAAAAAAGAAATAAGTGAGTGTATAAATACATGTGGATATTGACTATATGCATGTGTGAGGGACATATAATTAAAATATATGACCAAAATAGCATATAAGTTAGGTGGAAGGTAAATGGAATTAAAATGTTTTATTGGCTTTGCTTTGTCCAGGAAGGAGGTAAAAGTAGCAAATAATATTAGATTTTTATATTTAGGAATAATAGTGTAATAAGTCAAGTAACCACCAAAATGATCTGACGATGTAAATCTTCCAAAATAATACAGGGGATAAATAGAATAAAAAGTAGTTGTAACAGTGGGGGAGGGGACAAGGTGCCTCTTAAGTACAACTAAACTTTCTGATGCAAAAGACTCATAAGGCCACGTTTGGCACCAGTCTCCTGAGAAAGGCAAGAACACAGCTTGCAGCAGGCTGTCAGTGTCCTTGTCATCGTCCACAGAACAGTCAGGTGATAGCTCACATGCAAGGAAATGAGATTCCCACAGGAGAGGTGTGGGAGGTGCTCTTGGCTTAGAACCCTCATGTCCCACAGGAGCCAATACCTCTTAAAACAACTCTGAAGACATAGATTCCAGGGTCCCTGCAAAGGACATGCTTAACACACAGTTGCTGAGCTTAGGCAAACCCAAAGTACGTTATCCTCACCAGACGTTTATCGTTTTCCTAATATAGATGCACTTTACCAATAGGGTAATTTTTACCATGAGTGATGTTGCTTAGTGACATAGTTGACCTATATTTTACTAGGTTACCAGGGGAACAGAGCTCGAAATTTAACTGAGGTTGTGAAGCAGAAGGAACAGTTTTACCTTTTGCCCACAATAGTCAATGTAAAAGGTTAGAAAGGAAAGAAAAAGAAATACAGAAGAGCCACACAGAAAGCACTAATGAGATGGTGGATTTAAATGAAAGATACAGTAACTACATTAGAAGTAAGTGGACTAAATGATGTATTTGATAAATAAACATTATCAGAATGGAGTAATATTACTTATGAGAGACATACTTGAAACATAAAGAAACAGAAAGACTGAAAGTAAAAAGATGAAAAAGATATACCATGCGAACTCTAGTCAAAAGAAAAACTGGCATGGTTATATTATTCATGCAAGGCAGATTTCAAGGCAAAAAGCAATATGGAAATAAACGGAAATGTTTCATAATGATAAATGACTCAAACACCATGAAGATACAGCAGTTCTAATTTGAATTAGCTTAATGTATCTTCTATATATTTAAAGAAAAAATTGAAGGTACAATGAGGACTAGTAGACAAATTCAGAATCAAAGTAGATTTTAACATACCCTTCAATGTTGACAAAAGAGAGAAATTAGCAAGAAAATAGAAAAGTTGGGACAACATGATTCACAAACTTTACCTAATGAACTTGTAAAGAATACTGAATATAAATTATTTTTTAATACAAACAAAACATATACATGAAGAAAATCTGGCACATTTCCAAGTATTAGCTAGAAATCAAAAGCAAAAAGATAATTAGAAAACCCTGTATATTTGAAAGTTATTAGAAGAAATATACTTCTAAATAACCCTTAGGTCAAAAAGAAAACTACAACGTGAATTAAAAAATATTTGAGACTGAATAATTAGTAAAATTATGTGGATAAACCAATCTTTACATAAGGAAGGCATCGCCTCAGTTGTGCAAGTAACTTTACTAAACAGAAACCAGTCGAATGGCATTTCACCAGGATTGAGTGACTACATGCCGGATGTGGTAACAACGGCTGAGACACTGATGACCAACCAAGGGGCTGGGGGAAGCCTTTTCATCCTGTTTAGAAATGTAAGTTTTCAGGTAAGGAAATTTAGTGCAAATACTTTCTCTCTAATCAGTATTCTGTCTCAATTTATAAATGCCACCTCCTCTCTCCTTTATAAATATCCAGACTGACTCAGCCTAAGAAATCTTAAAATTGGCAAATTCTGAGTTTTTATAAAGGTTAAGTTGCAAAAGTGACTAGCGATCTTATTCTCTTGAACTTTTAAACCTGTCTTTCCCTATATTTTATGTGAAAAACATCCTTTATGAAAGTACACTAATCAGTATGTATATTAATTGGAAGGCCTTATTTAAATATATCTATCTAACCTGCTTTGAATGCTGTCACATAGTCAAGGCAAATTCAAGCTCATTTAATAATTTACTGACCAATTGTTTATGGTACTTCATTAGGTAACAAAAGGTAGATGAAATTAATAGAACCCATTTTCTGTGTTCAAAAGATTTATAATGTAGATGGGGAGATAAGACACGCCCTTAAAATGCTGTGTGGAGTCAGGAGAGCATGAGTGGAGAGAGTAAGACGGAGTCTGTCAGGCCGGGGCCAGCAGGACACGGTGGGTCTGGCTGTGTTAGGACCTGCACGACTTCATCTCCTGGTCCCAGTTCTGACTGTTTTGTAAATTTAACTCCCACCCCGAAGATGCTCATCTGGAGTAGTTTAGGAGGATTGATTTAGGAAATTAACTTTTGAAATGGAAATGTTGTAACAGGTCACTGAGTTGTGCTGATTATTTAAAATAAGAGTTAATATGGTCTCTGCTTTGAACTTTTATATATAAAACTGTGATTTTGGAAATAGAAGAACACAACAGTCTTGGGAGAGGCTCTTCTCACTGTTGTCCAGAATTCCTGGCCTTCTGACAGTCTGGTGCACCTACTCCCGTCTCTGCATGTTGACTGACAGTGACAAGTGGCTGGACCCTCTTCGTCTGGTAACACTCAGAGGTGAGGACTCAGGGACTTCTACTTCTGGTGATGGAAAACTAGGTAATGCACATCAACCTAAGGTGCTAGACTAAATATGGGGGAAAAGTCTTCTTAAACTCATCTTTAGCTAAAAAAATAGTGTGGAAATAGTTGGCCAAGACTAGAATCCAAGGGAGTGAGGCCACCCTTCAGGGCTGCTTTTGCCCTAGGAGCTACTGTTGATTTGGAAAAGGCAGTCACAAGGCTGAGCAGAGCTTTGGACCACTGTGGGGCTCAGCGGATGAAGTAGGAACCTGAGGCTTTGGATGACGGGCTGTCTAAACCTGGGAGTTCAAAGTGAATGGGAAACAACTTGGCCCTTTCGGAGACGGCAACCCATCACTGACCTACTAGAGGTCTTGAATGGGATAAAGTGATGCCAGACTATCAGAAATTTGTCTGTTACAAACTTTTCTATTTCCCTATGCTCAGATGTCACTAATAAACAGTACGTGTCTGAATTCTTATTCTTAAATCTGATTTGACATTTTTTTTAACCATTTGCATTCAATGTAGTTACTAATACATTTGGGTTTACTTCTATCATTTTAATTTGCCTCAGCTTTCCCATGTTCTTTTGTCATCTCTTTCCTGTGTTTTTTATGGAAGATTCTGTTTTCTTACATTGCCCTTCCCTCACTAGTTTGGAAGTTATGATCTCTATTTCTACTCTTGTCAATGATTACACTATTTTCACAGGAATTTTTAACTCATTAGAACTGAAAGTTAAACAATACTTTTATTCTTTTCCTGAACAACTGATGGCCTTAACACACTGGAATTACAATTGTACCCACCCTTCCAACTTATATGCCATTGTTCTCCTACTATTTAATTCTAATTTATATTTTTCATTTCACAAAATATTGTTTCACAGAGTGAGTTTATTTATAAGTACTGGGGCCTGGCATGGTGGCTCATGCCTATAATCCTAGCACTCTGGGAGGCTGAGGCGGGTGGAATGCCTGAGCTCATGGGTTCTAGATTAGCCTGAGCCAGAGCAAGACCCCCATCTTGGAAAATAGCCAGGCATTGTGGCGGGCACCTGTAGTCCTAGCCACTTGGGAGGCTGAAGCAAGAGAATCACTTGAGCCCAAGAGTGTGAGGTTGCTGTGAGCTATGACACCAAAGCAGTCCGCCCAGAGTGACAAAGTAAGTCTCTGTCTCAAAAAAAAAAGGCTCTTTTCTTTTTGTATTTGAGAATTTCATTTAGTATGTTCCTCCTGCTGCCTAATGTACATCCTTTAGAATGTCATTTAGGTTCTCATGTTAGTAAACTCCCTCAATGTTTGTTTTTCAGAAAGATTCTTTTTTTAGTGATGTCCATTTTTTAAAAAATTAAATCATAGCTGTATACATTAATGCAATCATGGGGTACAATGTGCTGTTTTATATACAATTTGAAATATTTTATATACAATTTGAAATATTTTCATCAAATTGGTTAACATTGCTTTCATGGCATTTTCTTAGTTATTGTG